>JANSTW010083670.1:0-19260 GCA_027564275.1 Diadocidia ferruginosa | reverse complement strand
AAGAAAATCGATAGATGGCAAAAAAAGGGGTATAGATAAAACCTCAATAGAAAAGGGAAAAATATAGGAAAAGCGAAATAAAAAGAAGCAAACCAAAAAAAGAAAATCGTAAAAATCCATCGGTTGGTGTGTGGATGGAAAGGTGGAGCCTGGAGTTGCACAGCAGTGCTCTGCTCTGTATTATGTATATAGCACACCAGTGTGTCGTCTTATCAGAAAGCTCGTATCGTTTTTATAAAATAAAAAAAATAAATAAAAATAAATAAATATTATAGAGCTTTGGATATATATACAATATTATATATATAAAGCTTCTATATATATATATAGAAAAATCCGATTTGCCAGGCTATATTATTATTTATCGAGGTATTAAGAGAAATTCTGTGTGTACTGTATATGGCGCATATAAAACTCCATGGGTTTTTTCAAATAAAAACTCAGAAGATATTGTACTAGACGTAAATATTTGATTTAGTTTTTATTTATTTATTTTTTAAGGATTTCTTCTACCATTTTTTTTTTTGGTTGCTGTATTACTTTGTGGTTTTTCTTCTTTTGCTTATAAAATATAATCCATAAAATTCTTGTTGGATTTTCTATATCGAATGAAATAAATTGTATAAGAGTTTTTCTTCTTTGCGGTACACTCAAGGGATGGGCGAATATTTATTTCTTCTATAAATAAAATATATATTATATAGTTGAACCTATTATTATATATAGACTATATGAATTGTATGGACTTCAAAATATATAATTTAATTGAATTTTATAATTTAATTATTTTTATATCAAGCAAAATACAAATTACAAAAACTATCAAAAATAGCAAAAATATCAAGGGGTACTCACATCTGGTAGTCCTGGGAAACTCTATAGATGTCATTTGAAAGTCATGGAAGTCATGGAAGTCATGTAAAAAGTACATAAAAGTCATGGAATTCATATAGAAGTCGTGGAAGTCATATGGAAATCGTTGACGTCAATTGGAAGTCATGGAAGTCATGGAAGTCTTATGTAGGTGATATGGAAGTCATGAAAGTCATATGGAAGTCATGGAAGTCTTATGGAGGTGATATGGAAGTCATGAAAGCCATATGGAAGTCATGAAAGCCATATGGAAGTCATGGAAGTCTTACAGATGTGCTATGGAAGTCATGAAAGTCATGTGGAAGGCATATGGAAGTCATGTAAGTCATGGAAATCATATGGTAATCGTGGAAGTCATATTGAAGTCAAGGAAGCCACATGGAAGTCATGGAAGTCTTATGGAGGGGATATGGAAGTCATGAAAGTCATATGGAAGTCATGGAAGTCTTATGTAGGTGATATGGAAGCCATGAAAGTCATATGGAAGTCATGGAAGTCTTATAGAGGTGATATGGAAGTCATAAAAGTCATGTGGAAGGCATATGGAAGTCATGTAAGTCATGGAAGTCATATGGTAATCGTGGAAATCATATTGAAGTCAAGGAAGCCATATGGAAGTCATAGAAGTCTTATGGAGGTGATATGGAAGTCATAAAAGTCATATGGAAGTCATGGGAGTCTTATAGAGGTGTTATGGAAGTCATGAAAGTCATGTGCAAGGCATATAAGAGTCATGGAAGTCATATGGTAGTCGTGGAAGTCATATTGATGTTTTGAAAGTCATGTGGAAGGCATATGGAAGTCATGGAAGTCTTATGGTAGTCATGGAAGTCATATTGAAGTCTTATAAAAGTCATGTGGAAGTCATGGATGTCATTTAAATATAGAAGTCAGTGGGACAAATTATTTTCTAGTGATTACCCCTCGAAATTTTCCAAACCAAAATTTTCCAAATAAAATTGTATTTTTTACAAACGGTGATAATGTCTTTATATTATGGAATGGACAATATTGTCATTTAATCAACATATTATTATATAAAATTCTAAAACCAGACATCCATAGATAATATAGACTATATAATATAACTAAAAAGTTTATACAACTCAAAATATTTTCTACAAACAAAATATATACAATGGTACATACAACAACAACAACAACAAAACAACATATGCTTTCTATATAAAAACAAATTACAAATGTTTAATTAATTGTTATTATTATTATTTTAATGGCCGAAGAAAGCATAATTTCGTACAAGAAATTCAATATACCTCGTACAAAAACGAAATACTCTCAGCTTTTTCCCAATTTCGATCGTCTTTATATAGCTTTTTACACTCCAATATAATATGGGGAAAAATTAAAAAGAAAATTTGTCTATATAATGAATGAATGAATGAGAGAGCTTTTATACTATGTATAAGTACAGCGTGAGCTTAATGAAAATTTTGTTTAAAACATAAATATAACATAAACATAAATTGGGAAAAACGTATAAAGAGCAATAAACTACATAATATCTTACTATTATTATTTATATATTCAGTCAAGTATATAAACAAAAATTAGATAGAAATATTGAAAAGCTTCTATATAGAAACTTTATGTATATAAAAAAAACTATATACTAGAGAAAAGCGTTAAAACTTTAGACAAGAAAGTTTTGCAATGCACATTCTTTTTAAAATGAAAAGTTCTTGTGCTTTTTGCACAATTTATTGTACAAACGTATTTGTTACTAATATTATTGCATTTTTCGACATCTCGCGGCCTGTATACAGAGACAGCTGTACAGATGATTTGACCTGCCAATATTTTCGTATATATACAAAAAATAATTCACACCTTTTTGTGGCCCACAATACACACAATAAAATGTACGTGCGAAAAAGAGATAAAAACTGTACGTTTATAGGGATTTTTTGCAAAGGTTAAATTGTTGCAAATTTTATTGGTTTATCGAGATTGGCATATAGATGGGGTGCAGGTGTTATATTGATTTATAAACAATTAGTACGTTAGCTTATGTACTGTGGGTACAGTGTTGCCATACATAAAATCGATATTGGGGGATTTTTTCTGTTATATAAATAAATATAGTTTTTCATTGCAACAAAATAATATGCAACATATTTAGAGAAAAAAAACATTTCATTTGTACAAACAAAAATTCTCTTTACCACAAAAAAACCGACTCTTTTTAAATACAAGAAAATTAAAAGTAATATATACAGGTAACTTTGTATTGCAAATTGCAAAAAATATTTTACCTGTACACGTTTTTTGTTGTATTTATTAAAATTAAAAGAAAAAAAACCGTTCGCAACTAACTTCGTTTAGTTATGTGTGTGTATTTTTCAGTACTCGTACTCTCTTCAAGTAGAATGTATTTTTTTAGTTAGATTTTAATATTTGATTTAGTTTCGTTGTTGTTGTTGGGTATATATAAATTCAACAACTTTATGTGTATATGGATAAAAATTTTATCTGTTGGCAATATTTTATTTTTACAACCAAGTCTATCTATCAGACATATTTCTATATAGATATTTTATTTTTTGTGTATATATAGAGAGTGAGTACAAAAATATATAATATAATATTTTTTGTCGTATAAAATGTGCACATAATATTGGTGTCTGTTCAACTTTAGATATATATAATACACAATATTTTATTGTGTATATATATGGATATGAAATGGAATGGATGGAGTTTTGGATGGATATTTTATATATATACAATATAATGTATAGATATTATAAGTGGGGGTATTGGGGCACCCCACATCACCGTATAGATTGGGGCGGAGCACTATCATTTATTGGCAACGCCTCTAACATCGATATTGGACCAGTCGCCTTTCGTACATAAAAAGAAAATAATAAAAAAAATAAATAAAAAAAACCTGAATCGTATTTTAGTGCGCTGTGATTCGAATTGATTCTGACGCAATAAAAAAAACCCGAAGAAGAATTATATACAATAAAGATATATATAAAGCTTTATAGAAAAAAATTCTCGTTTATATAAACTTGTATATATATGAACATAATATTGAATGTTGCTGCTTTATAAGCAGACGCAGACACAAATCGAATAAATTGATATGAATAATATATACCACCTATATATCTACACAATACGAAATATTTTCTCTATATAAAGACGATTCTTATATAGAAATGGTTGTTTTTGTTGTTGCACAGAACTTTTTTTAGCATTTTTTTTATTGGGAGGTTATTTAGTCTATATACTTCAAACACGATGTTTTTGTTGTTGTCGTTTTTTCTGATCTTTTTCTTAATCTTCTTTGTAGTATTTGTATGTGACGATAATGCAGTTTCTTGATATTAAATTGTATTATTCTTAAGATATGGAATCTAATAACATTTTTTTTCGTAATTAATTTAATTATTCACATTTTGAAGGGCAACACTGGTCCATAATAAAGCTCGATAATAAATAAATTTAATAGTTTCTTGAACTTGAAGGAATATTTATTTTTTATTTGGGCAACACTGACCATAAAAAACTCGATAATAAATAAATCATTTATAAAATTTTTTTGAACTTGAAACGATTTTTTTTTTAATTTTGGGCAACACTTTCCATATAAAGCTCGATATTTTTAAAACAAATAAAATTAATATTTAAATTTGAATTTATCAATATTTTTAAAAAATATTTTAAAATCAAATTATGCAATATTACATAAATTTTTTTTAATAAATCATTTAATAAATATACATTTTGAATATTGATGAAATTTAGGAATTTAAAAAAAATGTAGGGCAACACTGTCTGTTTAGTAAGATTATTTCATATGAAAGGTTTGTGTCTTTGAAAATAAATTTGAAATAGGCCAAAATACTAGTCGTAATTTTTGTCGATAGAGGACGCATGATTTTACAAAAATTTGTACAGGAAACAATTTAAATTATATTTGCAAGAGGGAGCGTGACTCACAGAAAATTTACATTAGATTGAACTATTATTGCCATCTTACGTTTTTATTTTTTACATATCTCTTTAATAGATTATTCAAATCTGTTATTTATGTAATTAATTTTTTTACAGTTTTAATTTATTTAAATATTAATTTAGTGACCCGACATAACACCCAAAAGCTTTACCTAGCTTAAATCACACGAAAACTTTTTTATGGTTTGTGTCTTCGCTAAAAATTGCTAAAAAACGAGAAAATTTTCGGCTTCTAAAAATGATAAACAAGGCGATAGGTTTATATATTGGCTACTATAACGGGTTTGATACTTAGAACAAAATGAGAAAAAAAGCTTGTTTAAGCTTTTGGGTGTTATGTCTTTAGATGTTATATGTCATGTCACCATTCATTTTCAGAATTTATAGAAAAATATTCTAATTTGTATTTCTTTTTTTAATTTCAGGTAAACATTGGATTAAATTAAAAAAAAACACACATTTTAATATGTTCTTGCTATAAGATCGTGAGTAACCACCATATAGATTAAGTTTAAACTAGAATTTTCTGATATATTAGGGTTAACATTTAATAATCTTTTTATTTGTTATTATTTAAAAAATTTAGAATTATTGCTTTCTACGCCTAATTGCAAAAAAAATATTAAAAATTATACAACAAATATATATAAAACAAAAATACACGTGTACTATTAGAACATAACCTCAACAATTGATTTTTATGAAACTTGATGATGATAGAACCAAAAAAACACATTTAACTATTTTACACTCTTCATTTTATTGCATAAATTATATAAACAACAAAATTATCTAAATTATATCGTATACAAAGAGAACTCGCATAGGCAGCTTTAAGCTTTATTTAAAATAAAGCTTTTGCGTAAAATAGAGCGTGTGTATATAAATAAGCAGACGAATTTTCATTATATAATATATACCAATTTATACAAAATGTGTGTAAGTTTTGTTTTGATTTTTCTAAATTTGTGTATTATATACTAGACCTATATAGTACATAACACAAATATTATCGCTTTAAGTTTTCCATAAATATAAAGTAGTACATGAAAATGTATAACAAACAACATTATGGGTTTATATTTTAGCTGTTACATAAAATTTACACGTTTGTTTTTCCTTGATTTTACGGAAAACCTCGCTATAATGGAAAAATATAGAAAACTTCGTCTATATCACATAATATTCAGAATTTATGAAGCCGCGTCAAATTTATTTCGCTTAAAAAAAGTTTTTTTACTCTCAAAATTGTGGATCCTTTTTAACTAACAATATACACAACAATATATTACAATATTTTTTAAGGTTGGATCATCAACGATTGTGAAATAAATAAAAATAAAATATAATGTCACATTGTAGTCTGATATTGTGTTGTTGGAGGAAATTCAAAACATTTATAATAATAAATACAATAATCGCATATCTAAATGTGGGTTGTTATATATGTTTGGAGTATATGAATGTGCAATCAATTTTTAAAGTTTATTTTTAATAAATTTTTATTTTTTGGTAATTTGATTAATTTTATACAATCTACAAGCTATTATGTGATTTTTTTTTTGCTAATCAAAGTTTGAGTTTATTTTAGTTTTTATGCGCGATTAAAATTTTTTATTTTCGCATCATACAAAAAAAACATAACTAATTTTTTTTAAATAATCGAAATTATTTTTGACATTTTTGATAACACATAATATTAACTATAAATTGAAAAAAAATTTGATAATTTTTAGTTTAATCTTTTCTTTATAAAAATTGTGTTATCAATATTATTATGCATTAATTTGTGCAAGTAAATATAGTAAATTATAAACTTAAGCTTAAATTTATAATTTTAAATTTCAAAAAAAAAAATTAAAAATGCTAATTTATTATTAAACGTCTTGTTATAGTAAATTTTAAACCAAATGGTAATTTAAAAAAATGTTTTTTTTAGAAATACATAATATCAATGTACTAAAAAAAATTATAGAATCTAAATACCAAACATATAAGCAAAAGCAACAATTAAGTAATATGTTATGGAATATATCTCTTGCTTTAGTAAATTATAAACGAAAATGGTAAAATTGCTTATTTATGACAAACTAATATTATGTACTTTTTAAATATGATAAATGCCAATATAAATTAATTTTGAGATTTTTTTTTATTTCAGAGAAATAAAAGGTTACTGGATTATATATCTTGTTTGAGTAAATTATAAAGGAAAATGGTAAAATGTTTTGTTTTCTATAGACAAAAAACACATAATTTAAAAAAAAACACTTACATAATAAAGGGTTGTAAATATTCTTTTAAAAATTTTATAGTAAATCAAAAATGATTTGTATTTTTATAATTTTCCTTCATATACGCCGAAAACTTTTCAAACAATAATTTGTTTTTCTTTATATACTTACAATCGTACATAATATTTCCATGTCTTGTAATATAATTTTTTTCTACATACAAAAAAATGCAAATGTGCCAAATTATATAACTTATGTTATATGTTTGCTTGCTGCTATACTATGTAAGTGCTTTAAAGATAAATTATTTTTATTTCAAAAATATATTATATGAAACAGCCGAAATAAAAAACTATCAAAAAAACAAATTTAAATAAAAAATATATGGAAAAAAAACTGTATATAGGAAGGAAATAGTCGACGAATGATTGATAACATATCGAAATATTGCGTGTTAAAGAATATAGAATTAAAAAAATGTAGTTTTTGGTAAAACCCTAGATTTTATTTATATAAAAGATTGTTTTTTTAATAATAATTGTTTTATAATTTTCACATATGAGAATTTTTATAGAGATTATTTCTTATCGGTTAACGAAAAAATAATATATGAAAGGATTATTATATAGGGCCACGATTTTATAAATTTCTGAAAATAATTTAAATAGAAAATATTAATTCTTTAATAAATAAATTTTACGAATTTCTAAATATAATTACAGAAATATTAATTCTTACAGAAAAATCAGAAAATAAATTGGCTCTGCGCAGAGAGGAATATTTTACTATATATGGAAAATATATTGAGAAACCATACAAATGTTTTTCTTCATATTCAACATATATGTGATGCTTTTCGACGTAATAAATTGTACAATCCACCACACTCCTACATATACATTATGTATACAGTGCTTGTAATTTATTAACCTTAAAAAAAATTCACACACAAAACAGCTTCCAAATGACCAATAATTTACGTAGTTTTTTTCACGCTGTCACACATAAACATAATTATCCGATTTATTTTTCCACCAACCACACCTAAGCCTAACATTAAAAAACATAATATATTTTATGTTAATATACTATATATTATGCTTAATGGCAACATTATATTTATTAATAATTTGTTAAGAGAAAAAAATTGCATTCACAACTAACAAATTTTGTATATTTCTTCAATGAAACTTACAAACGCAATTGTTGCTGTTGCGATTGCGAGGTTCTTTGAAGACATTTCGCAGTTGATTTTTTTATTTAATAATTTTTATGAATGAACATATAAATTCTATGTATTATATAGAAACATGAATGAAAATCATTGTTTATTGTATATTTGAGCGAAAAATAATTATATATTTAAAAAAATAAAATTATATGATGATTATTGCGCATATATTTCAATTTAATAATTTTATTTAGCTGTTTATGTTACGATCATATTCAAATCATATTTGTATTATTTTTTTAATTTATAAATTATATTTTTTTCAATAATAATTATTGTATATTGAATAATATTATAATAGAAACCATATGGTCATATAGTGTAATAAATTGAGGACATTTGAATATAAACCACGTTTTCTTAAGACATAATATAATGAAACTCTTTGAACTTATAATATTATGATTTGAAGAAGATCCTCGAATTTACATAGATATTTTAACAATGCGTCTCTATGTTTTTTTATAAGAGATGAAACTTATAATTTATTGGTTTATTATATTTAAAACCAATAAATTTGAACAAATAATTCAAATGTAGCAACATCTACCTGTAATTTCAAATGTAAGGATCATATATTTAAAAAAAATGATCGTATAAAGATCATATTTTATATTTAAAAAAAACGTTTTCTAAAAAAAAAAAACTAAAGTTAAAATTGTAAAAAAAAAATCTGACAGCAACCAATTTATTATTAAAAAAACATAATTGAACGCATCCCATCGAAATGATTATTTATTTTAGTGAACAAAATATTTATTATATGACAATTTTTTTTAGAATTTAAAGATTGCATAATTTCTTATTGAAAAAAAAATATTTCTTCAACTATTTCAAATAAAATTTCTGTAAACTGAACGCACTCATTTATATCAAAACTTAAAAAAAATACATAATGTTATTATTTAATTAAAAAAAAGTAGTAAAATAAGCTTGCTATAACGAATATTTCAAAATTGTTAAAAAAATTAATTCAAAGTAATTTGACTAATTTCAATCATTTATTTGCACACTGAACGCACTCATTTTTCAAATTTTTAATAAATAAAATAAAAACATTGTCAATTATAGTTGATAAAAAAATGAAGCAAAAATTTACCAGTTTCATTTAGTCCAATTCATTAACTTATTTTTGAACTGAACGCACTCATTTTTTCCCATATATTTTTTAATAAATTCAAAATAATATCAATTAATTGACAAAAATTTGCCGATTATTACCGAATTTCCTAGAATTTTACCAGTTTTTTGTAAGTCAACTCTCAATCCAACCTCTTCATTATATATAGAACTCTCAAATTATTCTAACCAAATTAAGCGCCACACAGCAAACAAAAAAAAACAATTTTATTGTTTACCATGAAAAAAAAACTATACACTTCCCATATAATGGCATAAAAATACGCTTTTTAAAAGAAAAAAACAGCAACAAAAGTCGCGGTTCATTAGGCAAATATATAGCGCGCTGATCGGATACAATGAAAAACCCACGCGACCAGCTCAATTCATGGTATCATATTCTTTGTATATACATATATATTCATTATGCTATTATGCAACACTCTTGTTGAAAAAAAAAATAATTTAAAAAAAATATTACAGATATGATAGCGTGCGGTGGTGGATCAGAAAAAAAAATTGTTATTTTTCATTTATTATAATAATTTACTTGTGCAGCATAATATTGAAACTCGCTGCACTGTGCGAGCGAGCCCAAAAAGAAATGAATGAAAATTTAATTTTTGGATACTTTTTTTATGAAGTTGTTGTTGTTGTAATAAAACAATAGATTTGAGATGATCGTTTTTTTTCTCAATCAAATAATCGTGGTTTTCTGAAGATATTATAAAAAAATATATTTAAATTAATAAGAAAGGTGCGGTCCCCCATCGCAGCATAAGATGAATATTTTATTAATAAAAATATTAAAATTTTTGGGCGAGATTTTGTCGTTTGTAAGATTTTTTAGATAAAATCGATAATGCGTAGATTTCATATGGGTTAATAAAAATGACGAGATTTTGAATGAGTTTTTTTTTTAAATATAATTTTCATAAGTACTATAACAAATATTATTATCTTTAATATAAAACCACTTAAATTACCATTTTCTTTATAGTTTACTATAGCAATATAATATTTTATTATAAAAGAATGGATTATTTTTGGTAAAAAAAAATCACTGATATAATTAGTATTTAAGAAAGCCTGTCTTAAAATCATACTTATATTAAGAAAAACATTTTTACCATTTTCTTTATAATTTAGCCGAACAATACGTACACTGTTTTGTACATAAAGTAAATTTCTTTTAGCCAAAAGACTTTATATTTTAAGTCATTTAAGCGATTTTTTTAAAGTTTTATAATAAAACATTAAAAATATTAGATATTAAATTTTTACCATTTTCTTTATAATTTATCTGAGCAATACGTATACAGTTTTGTGTAAGAAATTTTCTTTTAACTAAAAAAAATTTACATTTTAAGTAACTTAATCAATTTTATGTACGAAAATAGATAATAAAATTTTAAATGAAAAATAATATTTTAATATGATCGCAAAATCCAGTCAAATTACCATTTTCTTTAGAGTTTACTAAAGCAATGCATTAATAATATTTTATTTTTTACTTATTATAAATCTTATAATTCATTGATTATTCAGTTCATGAGTACAAAATTACTGTTACAACTTACAATATAATACATAACATCAAATACAATTTTTACCATTTTCCTTATAATTTATCAGAACAATACGTATTTCAGTGTAAAGTAATTTTATTTGTGTCAAAAGATTTAGGTTATTTAAGTGATTTTTTATTGATTTTGAAAATCTTTTTAAACTCTTAAATTTATTTATAAATTAAAAAATATAATAAATTTATTTCGCAACAAGCAATAAAAAAAACATATCCTTGTATATAGACAATATACAAAATTATATTCGCAACTAAGAAGCTCAAACTCTTCGCTTTTATAATTTACAATGTCTATTTTAGATATAGACACTTTATCTGCGTGGGAATTTGAACAGATTTTTTGCTATATATAATAATACAAAACAAAAATTTGTTCGGTTCGGTTTAATTTAAATGTAAATAGATTTTATAGCGATTTAATAAATTATTTATTTAAATCAATTTTCTTATTATATATGATGAAACTTTTGAAGAAACACTGTATTACCGAAAAAAATGTATAATAAGAGACTGTAATACGTCTGGTGTAAATAATATTATTATAATAATAAGCCATATCTGCAGGAATTATGTTTTAAGTTTAATTTGATTTTTTGTTTTTGGTAAATTTATTCAGATTTTTATGTATTTTTCTATTACATTTTTTACTGATTTTACACATTCAATTTAATATAAATTTAAGCATATTTTTTTTTGAACCGCCATCTAGTAGGAGAATATTGCAAATCTGTTATCATTAAAATAAAATGTATGCAATTATTTTTTGAGAAAAAACATGATTTTGAAAACATTTTTATAAAATTTGTTAATTTCAACCATTTAATCATATAAGTTCAAATTTTCTTATAAGAAAACTGTGACAAAAAAGAAAAAGCTTCAAGAATGAAAAAAAGCTCTTCTTTAAAAAATATCAATCGTCACATTTCACAGACATTTTTATGCCTAATTTTACTCAATTTCATCTATAAAAACTTTTATTTTGTCAATTTATTTGTAGCAGACGAAACAGATATAAAAACAAACCGTAAATTCTAAAGTTTTCTTTAATGAAAATAAAATCTACCTGTGCTTGCTAGAAAATTCAAATGAATAAGTGCGAAGAAAAATGACAACTTATAAGAATTCATTTTTCCATTTGAAAAATAAAAAAAATTATTGTCAATTTTAAGATAATATGTTCAAATAATATAAAAGTTTATTGAACTTTTTGACGAGAAAATATATTTTCATATATATAGATGAAAAACCATCCAATATTTTTTATTAATATGTTGCATAATATTATTAAATGTGACATATATTTATGAAGTGACACATAAAACAAACGATGCGAGCATATAAAAATCTATAGAGGGGGATGTATTTTTCACATACTGCGGCATTTTATAAAGGCGAAATTGGAAAATTTTCAGGGGTAACATGTAACACAAGTTTTTCGCGTTTAAAAAATAAGTATAAACCTATATATAGTTACAAAACTTTGATATGGAAAAATGTATATTGAAGAAAATATTCATATACAAAGAGTAATAACTGTCTATTTCAATTTTACACAAATTGTGTAATGGTTTATTAAAAAAAAAAGTTTAGGAAAATTTTCATTTCATTTTTTCCCATGCTTTTATTATTATATGACGAAAAAAAAATTGAACGAAAAACTCTCATGTCGCATATCATCTATATAGTCACATTTTGACATAGTGATGTCAGATTTTCTTTTTTAAGACATTTTTATTACATGATTGAACTGAAATATTGTCTATAAAATTTGGTTTAAAATTTATATATTTTTTTAAACTTTTAATATTTTTTTTCGAATTTATTTTAGTTTTTTCTTTGAAAATTTAAAGAAAATTGAAGAGAAAAAAACTTTAAAATACTGCAAAAGTTTTATTGATATTTTGTTGAAACTATAAATAAGAATTTCTGTTTACAGTATATATATTTGACCATGATTTAGTTTTAAAAACAACACTAAATTCGCTCAAGGTTTATTATCGAATAAATAATATTTTATTAATTATAGCACTTTTTAATTATGTGCAATTAAGAAGCAACACACTTTATGAATATATGCAAATGAAGGAAATGGCTTATTATGCACCACCATAATAGCCTCTAGTATATACTGAATGATTGATCCGATTTTAACAGTAATTTGTCTAACGTAAAGAAATTTTATTTCATATAAACCAAAATTACTCTGCCGCAGTAATTATTGTAACAAATTACAAAATAAATTATTAAGTATAGTTTTATTTTTCAAATTTTGTTAAATTTACTTTTAAATTAATAAATTTCACTCAATTTTGAGTAAAATTTTTAAATTAGGTATATGTAAATGTTTCTATATCACTCAAAATTGAGTAATTTTCTTAAAGTTTACACACAAAATTTTTAAAAATTAAATAAATTCTCTTATCTTTTAATCGATTTTTCTATGATAACGATATTTAGTCAAGAAAATTTTTTTCGCTCAAATTGAGTAATTTTATATAATAAATTTTTATAAAATAAATTGTTGACCATTTAAGACAAATTTTAGTTTGACCTCTGAATAAATTAATAAAATTAAAAAAAATTAAATAAATTGTTATCGATTTTTCTATGATTAGGATAAAGTTACTCAGAAACACGTCACTGTTTTCACTCAAAATTAAGAATTTTTTTCAGAATATATTATTATTAATAATATTTTGATTTAAAACTTTTTTATTTAGTTTTAGTTAATATTAATAATATTTTTTTGTTATTTTTTATTCACTTTTTTATGATTATGATAAAGTTACTCAAGAAAAATGTCACAGTTATCACTCAAAATTGAGTAATTTTTTTAAAGCTTACACAATTTTTACTAATTTCTGTTTTTTTAAAAGATTTTTTCAACTCTTTCTCTTCTGCTTAATATACATGCTAAAGCAATAAACCTTAAAATAATTCTAATAACCATCATAATCAACATATCCCATATAAACACACTATATTGGCTCAATCGAATCAAAAAATTACAAAAAAAATATTCAAAATAAATATTTTACAAAACAAATAAACCCATCGTATAAACTTATGTATAGAAAAATATAACAAATTTCATTATTTATTTAATTTAAATATCCTTTTTCGGAAAATAAAACCCAAAAAATATATCCTTTTTAATGGGTCCACGCATATATTACATATTGTATATAAAACCCCACACATTATCGCCAATTCAAAAATATATCTCAACATAAAATATTCTTTTATAGTCAAATATATACAAAGAGTTATATAATTTGAACAAATGCGAATATACATATTTAATTAGTCTTAATTAACTCATATACACAAACATAAAGCAAATATCTATTGATTTCTTTATCCTAAATACACAATGTGCGTACTATTCCACCCCTTAAACCTTCCCAATTGTAAACCCCTCAGAAATAACCATCATCATCAGTAACGTCGTCGTATAATTATAACATTTTTAGTATATTTTCTCAATGTTTTTTTCAGTTGATACAACTCATTCCTATATACGATATCATCCCCCCAAACATATCACACCACCCCCATAAAAAGAGAAATTTTATTATATATATATGAGCATTACTTTTAAAAATAATACAAATAACCGAAAAAAAACATTTTCTAAAAACAAACCCTTATTTGTACATATATATGTAGAAATTTGAAAATATAAAAGACCTGACCATATATATAAAATATATTTTAAATATTATTTAAAAGTCCCAGAATTGTTAGCATATACATATTTATGGGATGGGGAGCCTTTCACATAACCCATTATTATGCTGACGACCCCAAAATTATTATTATATATATGATTTTCTCAACATCTTTCATTCAGTTAATTTTTTCGGTGTTTTTTTATTTGGAAAATCGAGGTGGTAATATGGGGGTTTTTGTTTTAATATCTCTAAATGCATTGATGTTTTCAAACCCTTAGCACATCATATGTAAAATGTTTTTTTTGTATACATGATGAATATTATTTTGTTGGACCAAAAAGATGAACCGAGAGACTTTTCTATATACATACTATTGGGTTTTTCGTTTTAAAGCAAATATATACGTATACTGTGTATATACCCTTTGATACCTAATTAGCGATTTTCAACCCTTATTTTATAGAGAAAAAATTATTTGCAGCTTATTTTCTATATATTCAGCATATATAATGTATGTTACCAAACATTTGTATCCAATTCTACAATTTCTCGCTAAGAGTAATTATTATTATTTTCGAGATTGTATACAGTAAAATGTTTAACCCTTATGTTTTAAGGGTTTTTGTGACGATGATTTTTGATGGTTATTTTATATTTGGACAATATTGTGTCATTGTATTTTACGAGCTTTTCCAATATACGTATTTGTTGATGCCATCATTCTTTTCTGATGTATTTTGTTGGTTCATCACATTATTTTGTTTGCACAAGAATAAAATGAAAACTATCAAAACATTGATTACCCGAATAACTACTCTCCGACTCCTTTACTCTTTGACTTATTTACTATTCGACTCATACCCAACAATTCACCGTTTACCGACTTTACCCGAAATCGTCACTTGATCCGATACCGTTACCTGACTCTTGCCGACTCAACCTGAACAGACTCGATCCGACCCAGACCGTTAAACGAGCCGATTCGAGTCGGCTGTTTCGGGTATCAGTTTTGAAAACACCTTATTATTGTCACTCGATTATTGTGTCTGACCTAAAAAAAACTCAGGTTTGCACATCACTTAGTTTTATGTTTCGTGGTACATAAAATTTATATGGCTTTTCGCAACATTTTTACCAATATAATAACATCAAAAGTTTTAATTGATTGTTCAATTATATGTGGGTTGTGATCAAAGTTTTACGTAGTATCTCTGTTTTAAACGTATTAAAATTTATAAAACATTAAATAAGGGTGACTAGAAAAAGACAATTTTTTGTTTTAGTCAGCCCTTCTTTTTATTTGCTTTTAGATGTATTAAAATTTATAATTCTTATTAATTAGATAAAATTTCATCACTTAGATCGAAAATTTAATATTCGCTTTGCCCCCTTTGATATACGTGGACCGTGTCGATTATATGATTTAATAAACGGGATGATTGTGTTCCTATAATAAATTGTGGTTTCCGATTTTTAATATTTTCAATGAAGAAAAATTAATTGAAAAATCTTTCTTCAAAAATTAAGAGTTTTTATATATGAAGTTATCAAAAAGATATGCCATCAAAAAAAACCATCAGAAAAGCTAATCAAAAAACAGACGTTCTATGTATACAACATATAAATACGCTTATGAAATTTATAAATAATATGCAAATATTAGATATTAAAATCATTTTTCACCCAACCCCTGCGCACATGTTTAACTCTTTTTCTTTGCCGCATGTATATATATGAAAACAGCCACCCCTCCAAATTATATATATATTATAACTAAACCACCCGCAATTTGAGGTCCCACTTTATATCATCGAAACTCTTAAAAATCTATATACGATTTCTATATTTTTGTAGATGATCATGATGATGATGATGATTTTTGTATTCATATATATAGTTTTTTCTAGAAATTTTTTGAATAAATATACACAAATATGGCGAATTTTATAAAATATATACGAGAAAGAACATACATTCGATCTGCCTGGAACATGTATAATATTGCACAGTAAAAGGGATGGAAATGAGATGTTTGTACATAATATTAATGTTTTTTAATGGAAAAGAGTTTGGGTTTATTTATATAAATTATAGTATATATATGAAGAAAGAAACTCAAACCCCCGTACATGTCATCATATTTTTCATTATACAACTAATATATGTGTATAGTTGTATTTTATAAATATAAAATAAAAGCTAAATTTTATTATTCAGAACGACATACATACCTACTGCTCTTCTCATCCCAACTTTTCAAGTGAATCAATATTAACATATATCTTTTGTTAAAAAAAGCTCTTGTTACAACAATACTAAAAGAATGTTTCGCTAATATTCATCAGTTTCTATATACTTAAAAAAAACTAAACCATAACTAACGAAATATAGAAAAAAATATAAAAAAATCTTATTTCGATAGTGCTTTTTACATAGATCGGGTATCTACAATCCTCCTCCACTAAAAAAATTATTGAAAAATCAATTTTTCAAATTTTTAATATTATTATTAAAAATATTAAATAAAAAATTTAGATAATTATAAAATATGATTTTGTCGACATTTTCCTCAAAATTTTCTTTAAAAAAAGTTTTTATATTAAAATTACATATTTGCATAAATATACTAGAGGTGTAAATAACGCGATGGAAAAAAACAACCCCAATAAAACATTAACAATTCTTTATTACACCTTTTATAATAAAAATATGAAAATAAATTTCCAAACAACATATTCTAGTTACCAATTTTCGCGGTAACATCACAATATAACCCATTCCACAAAGTATTGCTTTAAATAATAATATATTCCTCAAACATATTCATCCATCCATATCCGCACATTTCCAAATATATTGTATAATATACAACCCATTTTATATTATAAATTATCAGCAAAATGTGAGAGATATGGAGAGGGATGAAGGAACGCGTTTCCATATACATAAGATGATGTATGCTGTGGTGCTGCTGCTGCTTCACATAACACAAAAAGATATTAACATAAGAAACTCGGCGAACACTGAAATTGACTAACACGCCTCAATGTAAAGCAATAACAATAAATTTTGATCAATTCCGGAATATTCATATTTTCATATTGTTAATATTATAAAATTCATACATTGAAGCATTGTTATTACATTTTGCATTATTCCCACGAGGAAGCTCTTGTGTATAATTTTTTTTTAGAAAACATTAAAAAAATATCACAAAAAATCGCAATATGAGGAAATAAACGGAAAAATTGATCAAAATATTGTCGCATTTAAATGAAAAATTATTATTATTCGCTTGAAATGATTGTGTGTATCAAAGGAAATTTTCATTTAAAAAAATTTATATCGACTCCAATTCCTAATAAAATAAAATATTACCTTTTTATTTTTAAAAGAAATTGAATGAGAAAAAAATTTAGAATATCACGAAAAAAAATGAAAATATCATCGGAATCAAGTGACAATTACCATTTATAGGATAATGAAACAGGCTATCGTCCAAAAAAAATCAACAGACAACTACAGTCTTTAAAGATATTCTTCGATCAAGAGAATCAATTTCGTGCAATGTTAAAATATGTCCATTATTTTTTTGTCAAATGCAATGAAAAATTACAAATAATAATTACGCAACCGATAATTGATGGGGTTTTGTTTTTTTTTTTAATGCAGAAGAAAAACCAATGAAAAATCATTTAATTTTTTTTTTATGCTGTTGCTATCTGTCTATTTAAAACATTTATCGTATCAGGTTTTTTTTGCGCGTTTAAATGCAAACACAACACGTCCTATAGTAGTACGTGTGGTGGCGTGTAACATATTATAGTAGCTGCTGAGATAATTCAACTGGTGTGTATTCAATACAGTGGAAAATCGGTTGCATATTAAGCTTTATGAAAAAAAGCAAAATGCTCCTCGTTTACTATAAAAACATTTTCCGCATTTACCATGCATTGAAAATCATTGATGGTTTTTCCTATACACGAGAATTGTTGTTGTGCCTCTGGATGTTGCGTTTTACATTTTGCTCTGGTGTGTTGATGGCAGGCATTGATGGGTGCTTGCGGATTGTACAAATAGTAACACTTTTCTTTTTTTAATTTTACTATCATTTGGTGATTTTACAATATTATAATATAAAACACATGCAATTCACTAGTTCGTTTTTTTTTCGTGCCATACATTTATGCATTATGCGCGATTATTGGTTTGGGAAATATACAAATTTGAATGAAAATGAAAATTGTTTATTTTAGCGAGATGTTTAATGGCACAGTGCTATTAGCGGTGTTTTGTTTATACAAATGTAAATAGATTTACGATAATTTTTTTTAATATTTCTATAGCGGCTTTTTTAAAGGGTTTTTATGTTAGAAGAAGGAAGTAATTAAATTCGGGGTTTTTTTGCGCGGAGATGCAGCAAATATTTTAATAATTTAGATGTAAATTTAAGAAAGTTAAAAAACAAGATTTGAAATGTTAGTTTCAAATTTATTTAAAAAAAAACCAATTTTCATTTTTAATTATAGAAATTTAAATCAATAATATAAAGAT
>JANSTW010083559.1:0-19262 GCA_027564275.1 Diadocidia ferruginosa | reverse complement strand
GCAAATGAGAGTCGAGCAAATAAAAATCGAGCATCTGCTTGTCGAGCAAAAAAAAGTCGATCAAACGGAGTACACCCAGTGTCGTCATCTATGTTTCAATAGTTTTTACTGAATATTCAATTTATAATTCAAATTTTTTGAACATATAATTTTAAAGAGATAAGAAGATAAGATAAGATTTTATGTAGATAAATTTAACCATTTTTACCGTAATAATTTGAAAATTTTAAATAATTTATAATAATAATAATAATTTTTTTCCGCCGGCGGAAAAATGTCAACTAAAAGTCGAGATAAAGTAGAGATAAAGTCGAGCAAATGAGCGTCGAGATTATGCATTGTCGAGCAAATGAGAGTCGAGCAAATAAAAATCGAGCATCTGCTTGTCGAGCAAAAAAAACTCGATCAAACGGAGTACATCCTAATTATATAACTGAGGTGACTTGTTACCCAAGTTTTCCACTTTTCCCATACAAGCCAAATTAGTTTCTTCCACTGTTAATGCGTATTTCGGTTGCACCTCTGGGCTTTGTGGACGCTTATTTCAACTCATTTCGGCTTTCTTTTCACATGCGTGTCAAATTGTTCAGAAACCAATTTATGATTCCGATAAAATCTTTAGTTACTTTCACGGAACTTATCTCGCAACACCAGAAAGATTAAAAAACGGGCTATTTACTCAAAAACTAAAATCATCCGAACGAAGAAAAAACTTATCTGCTCACAGAGCAAAAAAAAATATGGCTTCTTTTAAGCACCGCACTTTTATAGAGGCAGCACTCATGGTACTATGATAAAAAGGTATGATATTGCGCATCTACGCGGCCATATTGGTTTTTTAATGACGTCCCTACGCTACAATGCGCTACAATAATATTGAATTTGTTTACGTTTTAAATTTGCTGTTAAAAAGTATTTTTGCATTTGCAATTGTTTTTTCTTGTGTTTAAATAAATAAATAATAATTAAAACGTATAAAAATATGGTCGCGTGTTCCATAGCAACATGTAAAAGTAATTCTCGCTTAAAGCAACAAAAAATCGTGAAAACAAAATAAGGTTTCATTCGTTCCCTCAAGACAAGAAAATTCGGAAATTGTGGGTCGAAAAGTGTAAAAGAAGTGATACAATAAATACGAAGTTCGCCAGAATTTGCTCCCTTCATTTTATTGAAGATGATTACCCATTAAAATATAGACTAGTTGATTATTCTTCAAATATAAGAAAAGAGTTAAAACGTGATGCTATTCCGACACAAAACTTACCGCCTAAAACCATGCCAACTTCAACAGAAACAACCACAAAATCATCTAAAAGAAGAATATTAAAGCCTAGGAACATCTCAACTCATATTCAAGATATAATAGAATTAAATGAATTGCAGTAAATAGGCTATATAAATATTATATTTATTATTATGACAAAAACCATAGATCGACATCCATGGGAAAAACTCAGTTTTCACTTTTTTATAGAATAACTAAATAAATACCTACATTTATTTACAATGAATGAAACTTTTTATTTACGTTTTAAATAACATTATTGCGGTTTGTTTTTTTTTTATTTCAGCTCCATTGCTCCAGAAATTACAGAAATTCCTGTAGAAGAAATCCTGGTAGAAATACGGGAAGAAAAATTTAAACATAGTTCTGTGCAAACTGATTCGTAAAATATAAATCTTAAGTACCTAATAAATACTATGAAATAATTTTTGTATGATTATTTTAGAACCATGCTGCAAGAATTGGATTATTTAAAACGAGAAAATCACAATTTAAAAATACAACTACAAAATCAAAAAAGTGCATTGTAAAAGGTTTTTACAAATGGACAAATTAAAAAACTTGAAAATTATAAAAGGAAGAACTGGTCACCGGATGATATTTCCAATGCAATTACATTACATGCTGGCCCAAGAGCATACAGGCTGATGTTAAAAAGAAGTTTTCCATTTCCAACAGTGTCGACGCTATACGATCTTGGGCTGGAAAAATTGACGTTAGTCCCGGTAATTAAATAAAAAATATTCAATTTTATACCATTATAATCAATGTCATAATTCTAATAATATTTACCTACTTTTTTACTTTTTCAGGTCTATTATATACAGTTTTAGGCCTTATGAAAAGAAGAAATGTCATCTTACGAAAAAGTATGTTTTGATGGCGGATGAAACGAAAATTCAAAAATCATATGAGTATGACAAAAAAAAATGATTGTATAATGCTACCAAGCAATTATGTACAAGTGATAATGGTACGAGGGCTATTTAAAAATTGGAAACAACCAATTTTTTATGGTTATGATACAAGGTATATTAATAATAATAATAATTTAATGTTAGTTAATGGTAGCAATCATGGATTATGGAATGATTTAAATGTATCAATTGAATCGCCATGGTTCAAAAATCCATCAAACGATAAAACCATATATGTGTCTGGTGATGTTCCACATCTCATTAAATTGATGAGAAATCACTTTATCGATAAAGGATTTGTTATAAAAGACAAGACAGGTTACCCAACTGCTTTGGATAATTCCAATTCATATACTTGGGTAATCAATAATAAAATAAAAAAAAAAAATAAAAAGCATAATTAACAGTTTCAATAAAAAAGGTTTGGGACTTGTTAATATAAATGTGTGTTCCTCTTAGGTATACACCTATTGAAATAATTAAAAAATTTAAATTGAATTAAATTAATTTAATTGAAAAAAAAAATTAATTAGTGATTATTCTTTTAAAAAATAGTTCGTTTTATTGAAGAAATTGTAATGTTGTCAATCATATCTGTTATAGTTGTAGTATCATGGGTAGCACTCTTTAACCGAATAAAAATAAATCTTTTAACTAAAGAGCCAAAAGCCGACTGACTTTGCAACCTCTTCGTCTCTCAATATATAAATAATTACTCGGCTTGTTCCTTGTACTCGTACGGATCCCGAACACTTTAAGAACATTACGACGTTTTTGTCCGCGTACTTTCTCAGCTTAAAGCTTTTGGCTCGGTGCGAGGATTGGATTTATATATATTTATAGAAAAAAGAAACAATCAAATAATAAACGGATAAAATTGTAAAAATATGCGTTAACGGACAACATAAAGACTTAACCGTATATGGCATACGATACACGGTACATTATGACTGCTATAAGTAAGATATATAGAATAGGATAAATAACCGGATTTATATTATGAGGATAGTCAAGGAAAAACTAAAGCCTTACAAAAACTGAGATAGAAGTTGAAGGGTCTCAAGAGCCGCCATCTTTAATAAAGCCGTCATGTTCAATTTTTTCTCTTGGAAACATTACTTTTCAAATAAATTATTATTATTTTATTAACCAAATAAATTTTGTTTCATGAAATCGGATAATAAATGACGAAGATACACGGAAAGTAAATCAGATCCGGCATCTTGAATAAGTACGTCATTTCGTTTTCTATTTCATTTTTTTTAAATCGGACAATAATAAATCTACAAAATTTTGTACAAAAAAATAAATCTAAAAAGTTTTGTAAAATTATGTCAATATTTGGACAAGTTATGAAGATTTTTGTTTTTGCCGCCATCTTGAATAACTCAGCCATCTTGTATTATTTTCTTTAAAAACATAGTTCGTAATTTTCTATTTTTTAGTTTTAGGGTATTCAACAACAAAATTAGCTTTATCATACTAAACTAAGCCAAATGCACGCAAGAACCTTGACATTTAATTTTTTTATTAGTGTATTTTTAAAATTCAATAAAATCCGCCATTTTGAAAATATTTCTTGTAAATTTTATGAAAATTTAATATTTTCTTGACAAAATAAATTTTGTTTCATAAAAATCGGTTTATTAATGACTATGATACTAAGCAAAATGTCTCAAGATCCGCCATCTTGAATAAGTCCGCCAGTTTGTATCTTTAATTTTTATAAAATAATCTTTAAAAATCATAAAATGTTGACGCTATCTAGTGTTAAAATTTCAATAAAATCTGTTAATTTTTGAATGAGTAATGATTTTCGTTTTGGCCGCCATCTTGAATAACTTAATCTTGGATTTTTTGTCTGGAAACAATGTCCAAAAATCTTATTTTAATTTGTTTTACCATAATCAAAATAAAATTACTTTTAACAGCATAAAATAAGCAAAGTGGACTCTGAGACCTGACTATTTTAATAATATTTTTTGAAAAATTTTCACATTTACCTGAATGGTAAAAGTATTTTTAACTTTTCCATGATTTCGTGGCGTCAAGACAATTTCAACAATATTCTTTGGATGTTTAATTATTTTAATTTCTCTATTATCTGCTGATATCATCTCATCTTCATATATACTTGTGTCGCTTGATGAACGCTTTTCAGGAACAACTGACCTTGTAGAACGTCTAGCAGAGCCTTCATTTTCAATCGCCATATTCATATTACAACTTTTCTTTTGAGAAATGTCACTATTTTCCTGTAAATCAGTTACAATAGAATGATCAGTTCGCGATTGAACGCTTGCAAGTTTTTTAGCATTTGGTTTAGCAAATTGAAACCCCTTTTCTCTAGATTTTTGCAAAGCAGACGGTTGAAGAACAGCGTCAGCATTATGTATCATATCAATACTTAATCGAATCGGACTGGTTGTGCTGGAATACGAGCTGTTTGAACGTCGTCGAATTATAAGTGCATCTTCATTACGTTGAGAATAAATATAATCCCAAGATTGAGCAGCAGATTTTGGTTTTTTATTTCTTGCATCTTTTTTGAAGAAAGGTTGATTTTTTGTTCGTCCACTACTTGTTGATGGTTGATTGATTTCAGCTTTGCTGCTGGATCGACTTTTTTGTAATTTTGGTGGTTCTGTTAATGATTCACCTGTAAGACTTCTGACTACTGATCGACATCTGACCGGATTTGTTTCCTGTTCAACAGGATTTTGTGGAATCATTCTTGTCAGACGTTTTGTTGGTAAATTTGAATATTTATTAGTTTCAGTTTCTGAAATGACAATTTCATTTTTTAATGCATTCAGCATAGTTAAAGCACCTTCATCACCCATTAGTTTATCGAGTTCACTTATTTTTTTTTTTCGAGGTACGATCGTTTCTTTTTTAATACCTTTGAATTGTGACATCAGTTGCTGATCCGAATCGTCCGATTCAACGTCACTAATTTTTACTTCAGATTTTATTGCTTCCATTGCATCATTCATTTTGGCGGCAATTTTTTTTTTAGGATTAGCACTCACTAAACTGGCATACGAAAAAGATGTTTCCGGTGCATCGGGATCCCAAATAATTTTCTTTTTAATGATACGCGAACGTTTAAACTTGTTTAAGATTTCAGGTTGCGGTTTGGGTATTATTTTTGACGCTTTTTCATCGCAAACTTCCATTTCTTCATGTTTACTGTCATTGTCACTCCAATCATCTACTAATGAACTTACCAATTCACTAACAGGCCTACCGTCAACTCTTTTGACAACTTTTGTTTTTGGTTCACTGGTGCTTGCGCCCATGCTTGTAGCAGTTTTACGACCTTTTTTTTTCAAGGGTAAATTGAGCATTTGTTTTATTGCTAATTCACGTTCAAGTTGTTTAGACAATTTTTCGGCAGAAGATTTTAGTTTTGTATGTTGCTCATTATCGTGAACATCGCTGCCTTCAAGAATAGCAAGCAATTCGTCATGTTGAATTGAACTAACCGATGTATTTGGAAAAATATTCACATTTATAGCATCATCATTGCCACTAATTAATTCTTTTGGGATTTCTATAGTACCAGCAATATAGTCTTTGTTCAGAATAATAGGTTGCTGTAGTGTCTCAAAGTCGTTCGATTGTACGTCATTTATTTTGGGAGCTTCGTCAGAAGATTTCTTGTTGTCCAAAACAGGTCTTATTAAAGTAACAAGTTCAACGTTTTTCCTCGCTACTTGTTCAGTATCAGGTAAAACTTCTCTTTCCAGTTTAATTTGGATATTGTCCAAAATGGTGGACTGATTTTCCATACGTTTATGATTTTTCTTTGGTCTACCGGGTCCAGGACCAAAATGATTTAAGGCTTCCAATTGTAAACGTGCTACTTCTTGTTCTGATGGTATTACGGTCGCAACTTGTTCTATTGCATGATCTTCTGCGGTAAATTGTACAGATTTGATTTCGTCGGCCCCCTCCTCTTCTTCAGTTTGCAGCTCTGCAATGGCGATTGGGGTTATTTTGTAAACCCCTTCGGCTACTTCCATTAATTGTGGTTCAAGCTTTTTAGCCGGTTCTAATGTAGTCAGTACAATGTCGAAACCATCATCTTTATATGTTTTTTCACGTTGTTCTGCACTAAGGATTGCTTTCGCTGGTGAAAATGGTGATACATTGTCTATATTGTACGTTGAATTATCGTCAACCGCTGATGTAATTGTTTGATTAACCCCGCCACATAATTTTTCTAAATTTTTTGCTATCACCTCAATTGTTTTTTTGGAATTAACAATTTGATAATCACTCGGTTCATTTTGTAAAATTTTTATATTATCTTCATTTTCATATGCGATTTCCATTATATGCTCAACGGTTTCGGTAGCTGCAATTACCTCGTCCATTTCATTGAATAAAAGTTGAATCTAAAGTAAAAACAAAAATACAAATAAATATTAGTAGATATACAAAGGGACTCACCGGATGTTCCTAAAATATTTGGGTAAAATTTTGAAAAATATGATTCATATATTATATGGGCAAATTTTGTATAGTGTGGTCCTACAGTATTCAGTAGTCCAGCAGTATTTGCGGGAAGAGGGATGTTTGTTTGTTAATATTAACACCATATTATTAGGAAAAGAATATATATAAACAAAAATTATGTTAAAAATAAATAACAATATTTGACGGATAATAACCACTAGTTAATATTAAATTATGAAAATATCACATATCATTTTTATTATTTTAAAATACCATAAAAAAAGTATAAAAATAAAATTTTGGTTAAACACTTATACAGTGCGGTCGTATAAATTTGTGGTTAGATTTTTTCTAGAACATTTCTACAACAAAGAAAAAACAATTTTTTCATGAACATTTATTCGCTAAATGATTATTTGAAAATTTAATAAATTTATTCGAACCTTATTAATATTATTTCAGGCAATATTGGACATTATTAATTTACAAAAGACTAAATAAATAAAAAATATTCTTGTGTTTTATTTTTTTGCTATATTTTTTATATTTAATTAAATTTCATCGCACTTAATTCTATACACAATTCAAAATGCCTAATCTTCTTCAACAAAGATCTTCCAGTGTTAATGGAATTAAACGATATCTTTCACTCAGCAAAACTATGACATCTGAAACCTCACAAAAAGTGGAAGTTTTAGCTAGACTGGAAAGATTAAAGCAATATTTTGGAGAATTCGAAGCTGTGCAATTAAAAATCGAAGAAATTTGTGGTGAAGAAGAAATCGCTTTTCAGCAAAGTGAACGTGAACAAGCGGATGAGCTATACATGAGTGCCCTCATAAATTTTAAAATTATTTTGTCTCAGTACATTGATCCGAACGATGACAATGACCGAACTCAAATGCAAATCGACGAACCTCAAGTTCATAGTTACCCGCCTCGTCGAATTAATTCCGTTCAATTACCTACAATAAATTTACCTAAGTTTACAGGTAGATACGAAGATTGGCCATCATTCTCAAATTTGTACAAGTCACTTATACACAACTCACCCGACTTAAATAATTGCCAAAGATTACACTATCTTAAATCCAACATCTCTGACAATGTTGCTGATTTAATCAAAAATCTTGATATAACCGACAGCAATTATAGTGAAGCGTGGAACATTCTGGAAAACAGGTATAATCATAAAAGATTTATTTTAGAAGCACATTTAAACATAATTTTCAAATTCAAAGCATTGCAAACTGAATCTGCAAGTCAGTTGAGGCAGTTACGAGATACATTTAGTGAAACTATTCGAGCGCTGCATTCTCTTGAACAGCCAACAGAATCTTGGGACACATTGTTAATCTATTTAATAGTTTCAAAACTAGACAAAGAAACTCATAGGCATTGGGAGCTTTCTCTATCTCGATCAGTCTTGCCCACTTTTAAGCAATTGTTAGAATTTTTGGACAAGCGGTGGCAATGTTTAGAAATGGTAACACCGTCCTCAAGTTCCACACACAATACTCAACGTAGCCAAACGCTCACAAAAACACATAAAGTTCAAAGCTTACACATTCAATCAAACAATAAGCTTTGCTGTTTATATTGTAAACAAAATCATCATCTTTATCATTGTAATCAATTTTCAAGTCAAGATTACAATTCTAAAACACAATTCATTCGAAACAACAATTTGTGTTTTAATTGCCTTAAAAAAGGTCACAGTTCATCGCAGTGTCAAAGTTCAAGTTGTCGTATATGCCAAAAGCGACATCATACACTGCTACACAATCAACAAAATATACAGTCCACAATTCGTCAAACTCAAACTCAATCGCATCATACCAATCCAATACCACACCCAACACACAATCTACAAACACACTCGCTACAGACACACTCGCCAAACCAATCGCATGATTCAAATTCACAATTCTTGGAACTATCATCGCAACAACAACGGCAGCTAAACGCATCAGCTCCTACGTTCAACAATTCGTTATCACTATCTTCGCATATGGCATGTAGCAAAAACCAATCTGTTCAAGTTTTGCTATCCACTGCCCTCGTCAACATCAAAACATCATTTGGAAATCATATCGCTAGAGCATTAATCGACTCCGGTTCTCAAGCCAGTCTAATCTCTACATCATTCGCGCGTCGCTTGGGACTCCGTGAAAAACAATCGTTCGTAACGATCAATGGCATAAGCAACACACCAGCTGGAAATTCTCACTCATGTGTAGAATTTACTTTATCATCATTTTTCAACTCAAATTTTTCAATTCAAATGGAAGCATGTACAATTGAGAAAATAACTTCGTTTTTACCAACCACATATTTCGATATTTCTCAATTTACACATCTTCAAAATCTTCCTCTTGCTGATCCCAATTACAATAAACCCGCTCAGATAGACCTGCTACTTGGAGCAGACGTCTTCGGTAGTTTAATTCTAAATGGTATCATCAAAGGTCCAGTTGGATCTCCAATCGCACAAAAGACTCATCTTGGCTGGATCCTCTTCGGAAAAGTCAATCAACAATGTACACAACCTTCGATTTTAAACTTTCATTTAACTCAACAATTGGATCAAATTCTCAAACAGTTTTGGGAAATTGAAGAAGTCTCGAATATTCGAACACCATCATCAGAAGAAGCTTTCTGCGAAAATCATTTCGTTGAAACATATACAACAAATCATGACGGTCGACTTATAGTAAATTTACCTTTCAGGCAATTGTCAAATCAACTTGGTGATTCTCGACAAGCGGCTGTTAGACGACTTATGCAAGTGGAACGAAATCTACTTTCAAAACCAGACCTTCGTGAACAATATACGCAATTTATGAATGAATACCTACAACTCGATCACATGGAAATTATCCCACAGCATGAAATACAAATCGATAATTCAAATTGTTTTTATCTGCCACATCATGCAGTTGTAAAAGAAAGCAGCACCACAACAAAAGTAAGAGTAGTTTTCGATGGCTCTCTGAAAACATCTTCTGGCATATCATTAAATGATTCGTTAATGGTTGGACCTACAATACAAGATGACATAGTTTCGATTTTATGTAGATGGCGCAAACACAAAATTGTCTTCGCTGCAGATGTCGAAAAGATGTATCGGCAAGTCCTTGTTTGTAAACCACACACCGATTTCCAACGGATTGTTTGGAGAGAATCAGTTAACGATGAAATCAAAGATTACCGACTGAAAACAATTACGTATGGAACAGCTAGTGCTCCATTTTTAGCAATTAGGTCGCTGCATCAATTGGCATATAATTTTCAAGACAAATATCCTCAAGCATCACAAACAATTTTGCGTGATTTCTATGTCGATGATCTGCTATCAGGAGCAGATAATGTACAAATTGCATCAAAACTTCAATCAGAAATCATTCAACTGCTTAAACAAGGTCAATTTAATCTTCGCAAATGGTTATCAAATTCTCAAGAATTTTTGGATAAATTACCGCCCGAGTTAAACGAAACATGCAATCTCAATTTTGATGGAGACCAAGGTGTAAAGACACTTGGTGTTTATTGGTGCCCTAAATCTGACTGTTTCAAATTTCATTATCGTCCATTGTCAAACAGATCAAACGACACAAAACGAACGCTACTATCCGAAGCGAGTAGACTGTTCGATCCTCTTGGCTGGCTAGCACCAGTAACAATCACAGCGAAAATCATGTTTCAAAGTTTATGGTTAACAAACATGAAATGGGACGATGAATTAAATTCATCACATCAACAAGAATGGTCAAATTACAAACAAAAACTACATATTTTGGAATCAGTACGCATAAATCGTTGGCTTGGTTACACTGGAATCGAAAACAATATTCAAATTCATGGCTTTTCAGACGCTTCAACGAAAGCATATGCAGCTGTTGTATATGCTAGAATCGAATCTGAACAAGGCGTTTGCATACGTCTTTTATCATCTAAAACAAAAGTGGCTCCAATTAAAATCATCTCGGTGCCACGTTTGGAACTGTGTGGAGCAGTTCTCTTGTCGAAATTGGTTCGACAAGTCATCAACGCAATGGAGTTCAAACCGAACAAAATTCATTTTTGGACTGACAGCAAAATCGTATTGGCATGGCTATAAAAACAACCGATCTATTGGAAAACTTTTATAGCCAATAGAGTCAGTGAAATTCAAACAATTTTTGGATCAAATCATTGGTTTTATGTACCATCTGCTGACAATCCCGAAGACTGTGCTAGTAGGGGATTGACTTCAGATGAACTTCTCAATCACAATCTATGGTGGTCAGGCCCAAAGTGGCTACATTTATCTCATTCAAATTGGCCAATTCAAAATTCACAGATGAGCACAAATGAAGAATCAAGACAACAATCAACAATTTCATTGATTATCATACCCGAATTATCATTCATGGAATTTTTGGAAAAATGCTCACAATTATCAAAAGTGACACGAATAATGGCTTACTGTCAAAAATTCATATCTTCTGCAAGATATAAGCAAAATTTATCATTATCGCTTACTGCAAATGATCTACAATTGGCTCTAACAACTTTGATTAAATTGGTACAACGGATTAATTTTGGTGATGAAATCGAAAGATGTCAATCTGGTTCGCCTTTACTTCGCAACAGCCGACTCAAATCTTTAAAACCATTCGTCGATGGAAATGGTATTTTACGTCTTGGTGGTCGCTTACAAAATCCCGAATTACCCTATAACCAATTGAATCCGATTATCCTCCCAAAACACAATCACTTAACAAAGCTAATCATTTCACAGGCCCATATAGTAACATTACATGGTGGTGCAGAGCTTATGATGAATTATCTCAATCGATCGTATTGGATACTTGGCATTCGTGACATGGTACGAAATCATATTCATCGCTGCATTATTTGTTTTCGTCAGCGAGTTACAATTCAAAAGCAATTAATGGGCAAATTACCTCCAGTTCGCACTACTCCGTCACGCGCTTTTCTTCATTCTGGCGTGGACTATGCAGGTCCTATTCCTCTTCGAATGTCTCATGGTCGTGGAGCTAAAGCAATTAAAAGCTATATCTGTCTATTCATTTGTCTCGTTACCAAAGCTATTCATCTCGAATTAGTTACAGATTTATCAACTTCTGGTTTCTTGGCAGCATTTAAACGATTCGTGTCTAGACGTGGTAAATGCTCTGACATATATAGTGACAATGGCACAAATTTCGTTGGTGCCAACAAAACACTACAACATTTAATGAAGAAAATTTCGAAAGACGACATCGAATTGGCAAAGTATTTGGCTAACGACGGCACAACATGGCATTTCATTCCACCCTCATCGCCCAACTTTGGTGGACTCTGGGAGGCAGGCGTCAAGTCTGTCAAAACACATTTGGTAAAAATAATTGGCAACAATACCTTCACATATGAAGAACTGGCAACATTATTGGCACAAATCGAGGCATGCCTTAACTCTAGGCCCTTATGTCCGATTTCAAACAAACCCAACGACCTCCAGGTACTCACACCCGGTCATTTTTTAATTGGCGATTCTCTATTGGCGCCTCCTGAACCAAGTCTGTTGACAATACCAGTCAATCGACTAAGTAGATGGCAACATACTCAACAGCTAGTACAGCATTTTTGGAGAATCTGGTCCGCAGAATATCTGACCAGATTACAGCAACGTCCTAAGTGGACACAAGAACACCCGAATCTGCAAATTGGTGATTTGGTTGTTATTCGCGACGAACGTTTTCCCCCTTTGAAGTGGCGACTTGGACGCATAACAAAAACTCATCCTGGCCCAGATGGTCTTGTCCGTGTAGCAACAGTTTGGTCTAACAACACGGAAATATTGAGACCTATCTCAAAGTTATGCTCATTGCCCATACAAGATAACTTTTCTTGAAGGTACTTCAACGGCGGCGGTATGTTCGTGATGGTTACGTGCATTTGAAATTTAGAACAATTATATTCAGCAATTACGTGTTCTTTACATTTAGAAACAATTAATCCTATATACATTTTTATTCAGCTCATAATAGCATATTGTTTTCTACTTATTTCTATTATTCTATATTGTTCTATATAATTTTAATGTACCTACACCTAATATACATTATATTAAAAAATCAGTTGCACTATAAAATTTGGCGCGTTTACTTCTTCATCTTCTTTTGGTATAAGTATAGAGTAAATGTATGTAGTGTGACTCTTGGTCCCGTTGGCATTTTTTCTACACATTTGGTTGGAGCAATTATTGATTGGCAATAATTGCAAAGTATCTTTTCTGGAATATTTTCACCAGCCCTATCCCCATTCAATACAATCATTATTATTATTATGTTATTTTACATACAATATCATAAACTCACAAAAATCCCAATCTCGGAACATCAGTTTTTGACCCAAAAACCGTCCGCTATCTTGTTTTTGTAGGACCTTTTTTTAGGAACAATTTACCGTTTTTGTTTGATAACCGATTTTAAAATATTTTTTTTATATTATAGGTAGGCTGACCATAAATATACGGAACAAAATCAGGACAAAAAAATGCTATAAAAAAGTAAAAAAAGACTAGTGCTTGACACGCCTATATCTCGTAGGAGTTTCTTAATGCAATCAATCTTCAGTTGCAAAATTTTTCTCAATAAAAACATTTTATTAACTACGATGGGATGAAAATTTAAAAATATAGATTTTTTAGGTTTATGGACTAAAAACACCCCGAAATAGCGAAAATATGGCCTCAGCACAAGTTTACAAAAGTTGTGTATTTTCGAAAATTTCGTCAAAATATTTCATAGAAAAATTTAAATAATTAACGAGATAAAGACGAGTAAAACCAAAGCTCGAGCAATAAAATTGATGATGGCAAAAAAATGTGAACTGAACTATCAGAATCCAAGAAGTTATTTGAGTTCCCCCGTACATTTACCTTTGCGTGTGACTATTTTTCATAACTTTCAGTGTGGAATATGACAACAAACGAGTGTATCTATGACTTTAATTTTTTATACACCGGAAAAGCACAATCCTATAGCACTATAAATAACTAGCATTACACATTTATTTGTGGCCAGTGTTCGATTTAGGATTATTTTCGTGAAGCTAGTCTTAAGGTTAATTGATACGGTGTCAACTAACTGTGCAAAAACTGATGAAGCCAGATCCTCATGAGACATACTATGAAATTGTGGAATCTTTGGGCATTAATATGACAAGAATTATTAAAATATTACATGTGAACTTGGCCGAAAAAATATTAGTTCCAGTTGGATTTCACAAAATCTGAAAAACTATCAAGAGAAGGCAGTGGCGCCAATTAGGGAGGGGCAGAAGAAGCTTTGCTCCCCCTAAGGAATTGAAAAGCACACAAATTTGTTGGTAAAAAAAAATTAAATAACAAAAAAATCATTCTTATTTTTCTATTTTTTTTTAATAAAATTTAAAAATAACTAATTTATATAAAAAATTCAAAAAAATTTAAAATATATTTAAAAAAAATTCTAAAAAATATTTCTTAACCTTATGTGCAATATGTTTGTTCTGTAAAAAAATGAATTTAGAGTCAAAAATTAGTTTTTTGTTTTTGATGTAAAATTATTTCTTTTTATTTGTTCCTAAGATACAAAAATCACAAAAAAAAATTCTTATGAGTAGAATCAATTCACGTACGAAAGGGTTAATTCTTATTTTGATAAAATTTTGTTTAAACTTTTCTTCTCTGTTTTGATTATTTCATAAAAAAATCTATTTTAAAGATATGCTGTTTATCTAAAGATAGTTTTTTTAAACGAAATTTATTCAAAAATTGATTTATGAAGAAAAAAATGTAACATTTAATCCGTGCAATAAATGGAGACCGATATCTCAATTATTTGTTTAAATTATTACGGAATGTGATGCTACGCAAGAAATCTGAACTATTTTTAAACTTTTTTAGAACCCCCATAATTTTAAACAACGAGTATTTCATTCTTGAGCATAGCAACGCACGCCGGGTACCAGCTAGTATAATATAAATATTAAAATTTAAAAGATCCGAGAGCGCCCAGTAAAACAGAGATGCTACTTATACTACATTTTACTATGTAGTTATTTGACTGAAGCTGAACCAGAAATTTCAAATTTGGCACATTGATGTCTCTTGATTAAGCGTATTGTGACAAAGAATTCAGTTCAATTCTTTCATATTTTTATGGAAATCTGTTAGTATATAAAAGAAATTCTTAATAATCCAAGATTTTTACCAATTTTCTGACTATTTTATAGAATATACAAAATTTCGCCATTTATTATTATAGAATGTCAAAACACTGCCATGGCTGCAGAAGTCAGTTCAATTTGAATATTTTAAAATTATTGGAATTCAATTAGAAATCATTAGAGAATATCAAAACCTGCATCACCAAAAAATATGGCTAGTGCGAGTTGCTGACAACATTCCACCTTTCATATGGCCGTCAATGAAAACCATGGTATCAGATAGAAAAATAAAAGGTTAAAATGGTCCCTATGCTCCCTCGCTTTGTTGAGTTATCATGTACCCCATAATTTCAAGCTGTGAAGATTTTTATCCAGCCGGGAAAATTCTTTATTTTCTGACTTATTATAGGTATAAACTATTCAAAACATTTTGGTTGAAGTGGCAAGTCCAGACTGCTGACTGAGTAATAACACTATAGTACATCTTTGAACCGTCAGTGAAGATTACAGTGTCAAACCCTCCCAGTATGTGCCAGGTCCAACCTTGGATCCAGATAATCGGTGGTAATGACCGAATCATTACAATCCAATGAAAATGTTCTGTTGTGACCGTAAGGGCAATCTACCCAGTACCCACAGATTCTATGAGTGTGGGAACGCCACAGTTAGCCACGCATTTAATTTGTATGCCAGGTGGAAGCAAGTGTAACATCACATTTAGAGCTTTCGAAGGGGTCGTTCTCAACGCTCTCGTAAGTCGTAACCCCCTAGCATTGTACCTACCAAGTTTTTAAAAAGATGAGGCTGATTGGCCTTAAGTATTTTTTAATAATTTTGCCCACCTTCACATATGTGGTAGTATACGTAACCCAACCTGAAAATCTTTCTTGTGTCTGATATTTTGCTGACGGACGACATGTTTTATTTTCTAGTTTTTCTGCATCAGGGCATCATAAAACGAGTTTTAAAAAAGGTGAGGCTGAGTCGAGGGATTTGACCAATTTTTGGTGAGGACGTGTTATTGGTGGTCCCATACTCTGGGATTGCAGTTGGAGTCTCTAGGTCAAATATGAAGGAGCCCCCATACGATTTTTTTCTCTAAAAATTGCCGAAAAATTTGAGCATATAGAGAAAGTTGTTTACCAGTTAGCGGATTTGTTCAAATTTTGTCAGGAGTTTTAAGAGATTTGTAGTTCTGAGATTGCATTTAGAATCTCTAGATCGAACATAAATGGATCCTCCTATACGATTTTTTTCCTAAAAATGGCTGAAAAATATGAACATGCAATATGGCAAATTTTTAGTAAGCAAGAGTTATCAGTGGTTCCATACTCTGGGATTGCATTTGAGGTCTAGCTCGTTTCTGACGTCACGACTTAAGAGTTAACGATACATATAAAATAGTGAAAACAATATTTTTTTTAGCGCCGAGAATTCCTAATTTTGCCACTATTTCAAATTTAAAGCAATTGAAAATCTGATTTTGGCACTATTTCAGTTTGAATTAGTGCCGACTGTCGAGTCCCATATAATTCGGCTTAAATCTCGACACTATTACATTCGGCGCTATTGCAGGACACCGTATGGTAATTAATGCCTCGTAATACTAAAAAGAATCTATACAAATATTTTAAATATTGTATATAATTAGTAGGGCTGTGGAGTTGTTAAAAAATTGTACGACTCCGACTTCGGCAATTAGAAATCTTAGAAACGACTCCTACTCCGATTCCAAATCCGACTCTGATTCTGAAAAAGATAAATTTAAAATTTAAATACATACCTACATTTTTAAGCTAAATCATGGATATAGTAGTATATAGTATATTATATATTATATAAGCTGCTTGAGCTAAATCAACATAATTTATTTCACAGCCAATTAATTATAGTAAAATTCACAACATATTTAAAAATAAAAATTATAAAATAAAATCAAAATTGTGGTCTCAAGAAGAGACAATTTTCTGCTCTTTGTATTCTTAAATTCAGATATGAGAGCATCGAAGAGACAGGACCTTATCGACGCCATGCTTTTTTTAAGAACAAACTATTTTTATTTTACGTATAATTTTTATTTTTAAATATGCTGCGAATTTTAGCATTTAGCATAATTAAGGCTTTGAATTAAATTATGTTGATTTAGCTTAAAAAAATTGATATATTTGAGTTTTTAATTTTTCTTTGTTAGAGTTTCGACGAGTTTTAGGCCCAAATTTTTGAAATTGCCCTTCAAAAATGTGTCCATAAAACTCTTAAAAACTTAACACTTTTTTCACTTCTTTGTGTTTCTATGAGCGATTATACCTCTTGTTGGTCTAAATATTATAAAGCATGTTGTAAAGCCTGCTGGCAGCAAATTTTGTTTTTAATTTGGTTTTTAATAATTTTTTGCATTAGCCAATTTGGACCCGCTTAGAGCAACGAATATTTACTTAGTCGCTAGTCGCTGCGACAATTAAGGGAACATTTTTAAAATAACTACAACTCGTTTTCAATGAAAACTCCTCAAAATGATCCTTTCCTATCAATTGATCATTTCAAAGGATCTTTAGACGATGCGCACCAGTTTTTCGCTTAAAATAACGCACGAGTCTTTACGAGAATTTGAAAATTTTTAAATTTCCAACAACTTTCATCATTGAAAACTTTTTAAAAAGATCTTTAACGATCACATAATTTAGTATTTTTAGAAGATGAGCATCATTTTTCCGCTTAAAATGAGGACTATACACGAGCTGCGTCGACAACAGGAACATTCAACCTCCTGCTAACTTCTGCTTGCCTGTTTTGTAAAGAAATTGCTAGCAAAAAAAAAAACATTCGTATGTCTTCCCAAGAAAATTTTCTGCGAGGAGCTTCGCCCGTCTCTTCTTAATGTAGGATACATTTTTAGCTTTAATTTAAGAGGTTATTGCGGCGAAGCTCTTCGCCAATTTTTTTAAAGTAAGCCATACAAATGTTTTTCGATTTTTTAAGCAACAAAATTTTGCGAAGGAGCTTTTAGCCTCTTAAGCTTTAACTAAGCTCGCTTGTTTAGCTTCAATTTAATTTTAATTTTTTTTAGAAAAGTCAAATACTTAAATTATTTTTAGATTTGTTGATAACAATTTTTACTACAAATAACAGGCGGCAAGCAGAAGGTGGCGAAAAGTTTAACCAAAACAAGTTTTTTATTGACATTTAAAAATGTCCCCGTTGTCGTAGCAGCACGTGAGTCTTCATCATCTTAAGCGGAAAAATAGTGCGCTCCTTTTAAAAATACTTTCGAAATGAGTGAATGATCGTGAAACGTTATTTTGTGGAAGTTCTCAATAAAAAACGATTTTTTTAGAGAAGCCATATAAATGTTTTTAGATTTTTTTTAGCATTTTTACTAAAAGTAACAAGCAGAAGGTGGCGAAAAGTCCAACCAAAACAAATATTTTTTTGGAAATTTTAAAATGTTCCCGTTGTCGAGCAGGCTGATTTTAAGCGAAAAAATAGTGCGCACCTTTTAAAAATAAGTGAACGATCTTCAAACGTTATTTTGGGAAGTTTTCAATAAAAGCGATAGTTGTGAGGAATTTAAAAATGTTTTCGCCGTCGTAACGATTTGTAATTAGGCTTATTTTATAGGGGAAAACTGTGTGAATCTTCTAAAAATAGTTTTGAAATGATTAAGCGATCGTAAAAGATTATTTTAAGAGGTTTGCGAAGAATTTAAAAATGTTCAAATGGCGGATCATTTTGAGATGTTTTTAATAAAAATGTAGGAGAAAAACCCGGTATATACACTCCTCGATCCGCTAACTGTAAATTTTATGGACCTGCAAAAACAAAAGAAACAGAAACAAAATGTCTATTTTTATAATTTTGATTAAAATTTCTTTATTTTCTTTGTTGTAATAAATTATTTACTACAATATATAGGATTTTGTTTTCATTCTTCTTCTTCAATAATCTCGCCTCAATATACAAATATAGCTACTTAGTTACGTCTGTTTAACTTTAAATTTATACAATTATTTAAAATTAATTTCGCACATTTATTATATAATATTTTTAAAAGTAAGTATATATTTGCTTAAAATCTATAAAATATATTTTTTATTTTTTTGAATTTTACTCTTCTTTTCGTTACTCTCTATAAGAAATATTATTTTGAAAATAAAATCTGATTTCTTTTATCAATTTTTTTTAAGTTATAATTCCTTGTTTCAATTTCTTTTCATTCAAATTAATTAAAATAATTCAAAAAAAAAATCTAGTTTTAAAGTAATTTATTTATATAATTCTGTTACAATTTACGAATTGTTTCATTTTTGTTGATATGGAAGACTTAAACTCTTTTGCTTTTACACAATAATAACAAAAAGTTTTTAATTTAAAAATTAAAAATCTTTTTTAAGTTAAAA
>JANSTW010083448.1:0-19268 GCA_027564275.1 Diadocidia ferruginosa | reverse complement strand
GTTATAACAGCAACAATTTACAGCTGAAATACAGCTATTTTTTTAGCTGTACTTCAGCTGTTTAATGTTGCTGGGAGCACGTTATATCAGCAACAATTTACAGCTAAAATACAGCTATTTTTTAGCTGTATTTCAGCTGTTAAATGGTGCTGGGAGAACGTTGTAACAGCAACAATTTACAGCTAAAATACAGTTTTTTTTAGCTGTATTTCAGCTGTTAAATGGTGCTGGGAGAACGTTGTAACAGCAACAATTTACAGTTAAAATACAGCTATTTTTAAGCTGTAATTCAGCTGTTAAATGGTGCTGGGAGAACGTTATAACAGCAACAATTTACAGCTGAAATACAGCTATTTTTTTAGCTGTACTTCAGCTGTTTAATGTTGCTGGGAGAACGTTATATCAGCAACAATTTACAGCTAAAATACAGCTATTTTTTAGCTGTATTTCAGCTGTTAAATGGTGCTGGGAGAACGTTATATCAGCAACAATTTACAGCTAAAATACAGCAATTTTTTTAGCTGTATTTCAGCTGTTAAATGTTGCTGGGAGAACGTTGTAACAGCAAAAATTTACAGCTAAAATACAGCTAGTTTTTAGCTGTATTTCAGCTGTTAAATGGTGCTGGGAGAACGTTGTAACAGCAACAATTTACAGCTATTTTTTAAGCTGTATTTTAGATGTTACATTGTGGTTTTTTAGCTCTATTTTAGCTGGTAAATGTTGCTGGGAGAACCTTGTCACAGCAACAATTTAAAGATATTTTTTAGCTATTTTTTGTTATTTGAAAAATAGTTTCATGGGCCACTTCTTAATTCAACGATTCATACATGTATCGCTACCACTGATTTATATTATACAATATACATAGTTGATCTTGGATACAAAAACAAAAAAAACGTAATTTATTGCTTTTATTACACTTCATTACATTTATCTTAATAAAATATCTTCCTCATAATATGTTTAGGATTTAGTTAAAATTTATGCGTTATCTTCGCATCATACAAAATATTATACAACGCAACTTTCTTGCCGCATGTAATTTCCTATAACAATAAGTTAGATAACCAACTTTTCCATCTTTTCTAACCAAAAAAAAAATGTTAAAAAATAATAAATTATTTAAAAAGATCAAATTTTTTGCTATTTGAAACAAAAATTATTATTAATAAAAAAAACAAATTCTCGTTGTATAAATCATAAATTTTAATAAATAAAATCAGTTGAGTTGAGAAAATCTACTGAAAATTTAAAAAAAGGAAAAAGGCGCCAAACAATGTGCATCTCTTTTAAATAAAATTTTCTGTCCAATTAAAAATTTACAACAAAAAAACAAACAGGGAGGAAAATTGCAAACGTGAAAGTTTTTTTTTTAATTTTATGAAATTGATTCGAGGAATAAAATAATATGGAAATTTTCATTGTTTGTATAGAAATGAGTAGAGGATTAATATTGTGGTTTTGTATATAGAGAGAGCAAAACAAGGATTATAAACAATATTTTTTTTAAACTTTGTTATGAACTTTTGTACATAATATTATAGATTATAAAACATAAAAGCTATCAAGGGTTTAAAGTTTAGAGCATATAATATTATTTAGATTAAAAATTTCGTATGAATTGGAATTTAAAAATGATTTTATATGAAATAATAAAAGGGTTAAAAAACACAGGATATTTGGTAAAATAAAACGCACACACTTAATAATCCGCTTTGATTGTTTTTGTTTTAGTATTTTTACTCATGTACTTAACCAGATGATATTATCTACTCACCGGTACAGAACATGGTTTGTCCATAACAACAAGGTCGTTGTCAAGATGGATTATTTTGATTGGATGATCTAAAACTGGCGTTTCATGCCTTTTGTTGGTTTTTTGGTGGTATAAACAGTAGTATACAGAAAAACAATAATATTTAGATATATTTTTAATTTGTTATTTACATCAAACTATTTATTTGTTTATTAATTACTATTTATTTACAAATATATTAATAATTCGAAATTCGTATAATTTTTGCAATTTGAAAGGGTATATTATTTTTACTATATTCGTATAGCATTTCATATAATACTAACTAAATGGGGAAAACATTTTTGTACAATATTTTATGACATGGCACTTTTTATTCAATTTATCTGCGAGATAACAGGCTAATTATAACATATTACTCTTGTGAAGAATTAAACAAGTTGTCATTGACAAGGAGCTTTAATTATATATGCTTACTAATGAGCTTTTAATTTATTTGTAGTATTTAGTTACTCGGTATAGAAAAAAAACTCAGCTTTAAGTGAAAACAGGGAAAGTTTTTTTTAAGTTATGATATTGTAATTATACAAGCCAAATGAGAACGATTTGTTTTGTATCTTTTAAAAAAAAAATTTAAATAAACTCAAATTAAAGTAAAAATAATTTTAATATTATTGTGTGAATTTTTTCCATAAATAATAGAAAAATTATTTTCATTTTAGTTGGCGGTAATTTCTTTTGAGTTTGAGTAATTTTAAATATTAAGTGAATATATAATTATGCGCTATGTGCACGTATGCGTAGATTGAGCTTTATCGATGGCAGTAAATTCATAATTCCTGGCTCAAAAAAACAGACACAAGTAAAAGTTCTCAAAATAATATTAATTATTATTTAAATTTTTCTTTTTTAGTTTTTTACCGTCGTTATTTTGATGATATAAATATGATTTAAGACAGGCTCTCGACCTATGTTTTGTTTATTATTTATAGTAATGAAATTTTTTAAATTTATTTAATTTCTGATATACGTTACGTTAATCTTTATTAACTTCATCAGTAGTTCATAATCTACAATATATATTTTTTGTTTTTTTTAAATAATACTGATGAAGTTCATAAAGATCAACTAAACGTATATCAAAAATTAAATAAATGTTCATTACTAAAAATAATAAACAAAACATTGGCCGAGAGCCTGTCTTAAATCATATTTATATATTTCAGTTATGAACTTTCTTATATTTGGCACTATACTTAAGCTATGTCATAGCATAGTTTTTTTAAAGGCTCACCGGCCGAAGCCAAAAAAGAGCCGAGCGATTCAATTGCATCTACAACTTCACACCACTTTCAAGTAGGAATGTATAGCCATTAAGTCTTCAAAAGCATCTAACATGCCCAGAGCAGTTCCTATAATAATAGAATTCTGCGGATGGGTTGAAAGTAGATGTCGATGGGAGTTATATATTGGGCAGATCCAAATTATATGATCCACTGTCTCGTAAAGACCGCAATGTTCACAACAGGTAGAATCAACAATATTAATTCGGTAAAGATGAGCCCTAGTACATGTATGATTAGAAATTATTCTATTTATAGTTGATATAATAGAACGATGGAATTATGGGTATTGATTGAACCATGCTTTTCTTGATACTTTGGGCAATATAGAGTAACATAACCTACCCAGTTCAACGCTTGACCCTTGAGCTTGCTAATCTCCTAAACCAGAGCTTTTAATTAAAGGCAGGAAGTTTTTCCACAGAAAACGAAAGAATGGAATCGCCACTCGTACCCAGTTTCGCCAGCTCATCTGCCTTGTCGTTACCTGGAATATTACAGTGAGACGGCACCCACATAAACTGAAATTGAAAGCCTTGACCTAATAAAATCCGAATTTGTTGCCTTAAGGCGACTATCAATTCAGATGTTTTGGGGGTCGCTCGCCAGATATTAATTGCTGTTAATGCCGACATGCTGTCGGAAGCAATAAGAAAGTTACCGGCCCGGTTATTATTAATAATATTGCAGAAAATTGTAATAACATTTTAAATTGTTTCTAATTAATTTGAAACCTAAAGATTGTATTTTTTTTCTCTACTTGCTGCACTTATCCTAAGAATGATCGGCGCTGTTTCAATCATATATATTTTTGTATCGCATCAACGATTTTGTGTTATCTATCAGAGTATGTGCGGTTATCAAATTTGGATTATTTCAATTAGACATATTTTTTTAAGAAAAAGAATAATTTTAATGCGAAATGTATATATATACGCGCTTCTTATCGCATTTTTGAAAACAAAAAAAATGGTTTTTTGACGACTTGAAATTACAAATTTTAATGATTCGAAGAATATACCCGCATATACGATCTTAACTAATATTATTAAAAATGATGAGCTATGCGATAAGATAGTAAAAAAAGTTGTCATCGCGTATATACGAAATTTTCGAAAAATATAAAAAAACAATTAATTGTTTTGAGATTATAATTGCGATATAAATATAATATGTATATCTGCTGGTACAATTATAAAGAGTTGTACTTATTGCTTGCGAAAAACTTTATAGAATTTTCAGTGTCGTCGAAAATTAGATAAGCAAAGGTAGAAAAACTGTCGTTGAAAATATTCTAGCAATGATAAGGCGTAGAAAATGGAACTGGAGTCATACATATATGGATTGGAAATACCATGCGAAAAGCGAGTTGTGATATAGTGAGGGATGACGCTAGAGTGCAGGAATCCATACAATATAATCGCAGACTCGACTAACCCAAGGCTTCGTGGTGTCCAACATCATTGCAGACCCATTTATTTTTTAATTTTCTTAAAAAATAATCAATTCTGAATAAAAAGAAATTTTGTTTGTAAATATCCGTTAGAAATTGTCGAAGTTACGACATTTTTTAAATTTCAAGTCTATATTAAAAACGTCTGAAGTGTAGAATACTCCGCTCTCAGATCTTCACCAAACTTTTTAGGAATGAATGGGGTGCTTTCATAAACAAATTTGGTTAACAACAAAAATATTTTGGATGACCTTTAAGTCGATCCTTATCATTTTTTACTCTATCTGGTGCTTTTATTTTTTTAATGCGGGAGTCCCAACCATTCTTTTACTATACCTAGTGGATTGTACTGTCCAGTAATTAAGCCCCTCCCCCTCTGAATGAGAGCCGTGCGCTGCAAACTCTTGAAACAAATTTTGTTCGGGGAAGTCCTCTCTATCTGCCGTAATAATTTGGAAAGGATCGGAGTGTACGGTAAATAAGAAATTTAAAACATAAATGGGTCTTTATTTGTTGATTGTGGTAAAAAAATGGCGGTAAACTTAAAAAAATTAGAAAAAAAATCAAAAATTTATAACTTTCGCCTAAAAATTTCTGATATCTTTGTTATCAGAACCAAACAATATTTTTATTTTTAAAGTGTGAATATTGTAGATTCTACACAAAATTTGAAATTTGAAATCGGGTAAAAAATGACGGCGTTAGAAATGTTTAACTGCGTGAAGTCATCTAAAAAAGTTTTTTACCGGTAAATCGAAAATTTGGGGGTGTCCGAAGAATTTAAAATATGAGGTCGTATTTTACTCGATCAGACCTACAACCTATGCTATGACACTTACAAAGTATATTCAATTTTTCCGATTTTGTAACACAGTGTTATCAAACATTTGTGAAGAATCTATATATAGTTTTAAGTCACAAAAAATTTGATAAAAAAATATAACTTCTTGTTATTTAGAAAATTATTTCTGCATTTTTACATAAAATGTGAAGAATTTTCAAATTAATTTAATTTAATTTAAATTGTTAAACATTTTTTTGAAAAATTTATTTATTTATTTAAAATTTAAACAATAAAATATAAATAAAATTGTTAAAAATATTTACAAGACAATATTTTTAAGTATGTGAGATTTAGCTACACATTGTGTACAGTAAAATGTTAATATTAAATTTACGAACTTGTGCGATTTTATGCTATATGGCAGCGTTGACCATTTCTCAGGCCGCGGGCAGTTTCATACCCAAATACGTCATCAAATCACTATAAAACTATATACGATATTGTACCCACAAATACATAGGCACTGAGTTACTATGCTATATGGCAAGAGTGCCCATAAGTGACGTTTACCAATACAACAATAAAAGCACCAAAAAAATGAATATAAGGTGGTAGCAAATTTGTGAAATTATTACTGAAATTTAATATAAAATGATTGTTGTGATTTTTATTATCTTTTTTAATAAAACTTGGTAAAACACAAGTTTCATAAATATTTAAAAGGTTTTGTTAAAATAATTCGTGATAATTTAGTCGAATTGAATTATTAAAATATATTTTTAGGATATTGTGTATATTTTTTGTAATTAAAATTATGGTGTTGCAGGCTGTGGTTTTTTTTTGTATCAAACACATTGATATGTAAAGTGTATATGATAATAATAATAAATTTTACATATACACTAGCAAAAAGGCTCAATTAGATGCCTCTGAACATACTAGCTGTAAACCATACTGTGAAACGCTGCCATTTTGATGTTATTGTAACAATATGAATCACTTGTAATGTATATTTGAATGTTTGTCGGTTTTCTGTATACACTAATATCGATTTTATTGTTCAGTCTTGATACCATAACATCTAAAAATAGCAGATTCTTATCTTTTTCAATTTCACAGGTGAATTTGATTGAATTATATTGTGAATTGAAAGTAAATTTGTTTTTCCTGAAAAAGTGTAAACAATTTAACGTCTTTCTTAAATTCATGAAAATTAAATGTGCAATCAAAAACAAAAAAACAGATAAAATATTGAATTAAATATATATAATAATAATAATAATTTGCCACTACAACCCATTAGGGTCTTGGGCTAAACCATTATAACTGTTTAATCTGATTACTAGGTACTTTCATGATATGGCCTGCTGTTATATGTATGCAAATTGCAAATTACAATTTATAACTCACATATTTGTTTTATTTAAAGGTTTATCAAATCAGAATTAAAAATTCGGTTAACTGATCTAAGGAAATTATTTAAAAATTTTTTGCCTTTTAGCGTTTTTAGGGTCGATTTTGATTTACAATAAATTTTAATTCAGCGGATGCGGATATAGTTATGGAGATTTCTTGCGGATGCGGATGCGGATAGAAAATTCAGATATTGGCGGATGCGGATGCGGATTGAACATGGCGGATGCGATGCGGATGCGGATACGCAAAAGTGTACCCATTTTCAAAAAACAAAACATGGACATCGTTTTTTCGAATAAAAACAAACTGGCAACCAATTAGGATCAACAAAAGACAAAACACCTATTTTGAAAAAATCTGGTATATATCAAATTAGTTGCGGAGATTGTGACAGGATCTATAATGGACAAACTAAAAGAAATATTGAAATTCCTTTTAAGGAACATATGATCCATGTAAAATTTAAAAGACCAGAGACGTCATCGTCAGTCGCTCTTCATATTTTAAAAAAATGACCATTTCAATGTAAACATTGAAAAGTTAAAATTAATAAAAAGTGTAAATAATAGCAATCAGCTGGATGCATGGGAGAGTTTACTGATGAAACAAAATAAAAATATTCTTGTAAATACAGATCCAGAACCTATATTCATATTGTCTTCGTTATATAAATCATATGTTAAAAAAACAAATATTGCTCTGTATTATTTTTTTTTTGTATTTTAGTTTGTATAATTATTATAAATTTCCGGGTTTTAAGTAATATAATTTTGTATATAATAAAACTTATATCACACAGTGTTACAGTGATTTTATACCTTTCAAGTGACATAGTGTAAATTGTAGGTCTAGTTGAGTACAATACGGCCTCATATTCAAAATTTTTCAAACACCCCCAAATTTTCGTTTTACCGTTAGAAAACTGTTTTTTATGACTTTGCGCAGTTAAATACTTTTAACTCTGCCATTTTTAATCCGATTTCAAATTTGTAAACGGTGTTAAAAACTGAAAAGTACATACTTTTAAAATATGTATATAGTTTAGTTATTGTGTCAAAAATAAAATACATTTTTATGCGAAAGTTTTAAATTTTTTATTTTTTTTTTATTTTTTACAGTTTACCGTTTTTTTTACCACAATCAACTAACAAAGACCCATTTATGTTTTAATTTTCTTAAAAAACAATTAATTCTGAATAAAAAGAGATTTTGTTTGTAAATATCGGTTAGAAATTGTCGAAGTTACAACATTTTTTTATTTTTTCGAACGGATAATTCTTGTTCAAGTCTTTATTAAAAACGTCTGAAGTGTAGAATTCGCCGCTCTCAGATCTTCACCAAACTTTTTAGGAATGTATATAGGGTGCTGTCGTTAACAATTTTCGTTAACAACAAAAATATTTCGGATGACCTTTAAGGCGGTCTTTATCATTTTTTACTCTATCCGGTGGTTTTAATTTTTCCAGTCTTTAAACCGTCATCCTTCGGAAAGGGAGTCAAGTGCAATAAACTCCTGAGAACAAATCTTGTTTATTAGACTTGTTTCTATCCTTTTACAAAGTTTGGAGGGAATGCGGGAGTCCCAACCATTTTTTTACTATACCTAGTGGATTGTACTGTCCAGTGTTTAAGCCCCTCCCCTTCTGAATGAGAGCCGTGAGCTGTAAACTCTTGGAACAAATGTTGTTCGGGGAAGTTCTCTCTTTCGTAATAATTTGGAGAAGATCGAAGTGTACGATAATTATTCACTTTTGCCATTTTTATCATTGACCAGCACAAGAACTATCCGTTTGAAAACTTACAAAGCACCGTAACTTCGACAATTTCTAACCGATTTGAACAAACAAAATCTCTTTTTATTTAAAATTGACTGTACTTAAAGAAAATGTAAACATAAATGGGTTTTTATTTGTTGATTGTGGTAAAAAAATAGCGGTAAACTTGAAAAAATTAGAAAAAAATTAAAAAAATGTATAACTTTCGCCTTAAAATTTCTGAAACCTTTGTTATCAGAACCGAACAATATTTTTATATTTATAGTGTGAATGTTGGAGTTTCTAAATCGAAAATTTGGGGGTGTCCGAAAATTTGTAAATATGAGGTCGTGTTTTACTCAATCAGACCTACAACCTATGCTATGACACTTAAAAAGTATATTCAATTTTTCCGATTTTGTAACAAAGTGTAATTATTGTTTTAAAATTGAATTGTTTTTGGCTTTTTCTCCTAATAATTTGCGACATGAGAACCATACAGTTCTAATTAAATAGGAAATACATTGCAGTTAAAACTGTATGGTTCTCATGTCGCGAATTACACTAGTTTACAAATTTTGAGTTTTTCGGAGGTTTTCGAAGGAAATTTTTTTATATTAATTTGAGGTTGCTGAAAACGAAAATGTCATTCATTATTTTTTTCAAAGAACTGTTATCGAGATATTAGCAAAAAACATGTTTTTAGGCTCGTTTTTCAATTATGATTAAAATCTCGAGAACTGTAAATTTAAACCACCTAAAATTTACACTGATTAAAAGGTAAGTCTTTTCTCTTTATGACGATAGCCTGTTTGTGTCAATTGGATAAATAGTTTTTGAGTTACAGGCTTTTAAATTTAAAAAAGTAAGTTTTTTAAACTTTTTTTGAAAATTTTTTATTTGATATAAAATAAAGTAAACAAAATTAAATAATTATTTTCAATATTTTAGGTGGTACAAAAATACAAAACCAAGTTTGAACAAAATCGGATGAAAAATGCAGACGCTATGACGTATGGAGTAAAAGCAGACAATTTTATCCCTATACATTTTTCAACAAAATTTGATAATAATTTGTAGTGTAAAAATTATATGTCTGCCTTTACCAAAAATGTCATAGCGTCTAAATTTTTTGTCCGATTTCGTTCAAACTTCGATTAATATTTTCGTAACAAAATTATCTTTCACCTTAAATCTTGAAAATAATTAATTCAATTTTTTTTACAACATTTTATAAAAAAAAACTTGAAATTTTCATAAAAGCTTAAAAACTCACTCTTTTTTACTTTAAAAGCCTGTAACCCAAAAACTACTTATCCAATTGACATAAACAGGATATTATCATAAAGAAAAAAGACTTACCTCTCAATCAGTGTAAATTTTAGGTTGGTTAAATTTATAGATCTCAAGATTTTTGGTCATAACTGAAAAATGAGCCGAAAAACATGTATTTTGTTATTATCTCGATAACGGTTCTTTGAAAAAAAGAATGGATGTCATTTTCGTTCTCATCAGCGACCTCACATTAATCTAAAAACACTTTTTTCCCGAGGTATATTTTTCGTGTAAACTAGTGTTATTGTCAAAATTGGATTATTTTCAAAATATTTTAAATATTTTTCGGTCAATAATTATGGTGAAATTTCGATTATTTTCGAAATATTTTGAGTTTGCTTTCACTTAAAAACATTCACCTAATTTTGAGTGAGTCCGTCATCACTAGAAATAACTGGCTCTGTTTTCACTCAAAATTTCGTGATTAATTTTATTGTGTAAGCAAAACTTTACCTTTGACATGTGTGTCAAGCCACTTAAAATTGTAATTTAACTGTTATCCCTTAATCGCAACCTATATTATCTCAATAATAGAAAATTCACAATAATTTCAATTTTCATTAAAATAAATAATTAAAACAACATAACATCAGATATATAATATAGTTCTGCTGTAATAGCAAAAGTTTAAATTGACAATGTTTTTTGCCCGCGCTGCGCCACCATTTCACCATAAGAAACGCGAATTTTTCGAAATGAAAAATTCCGCTCTTTTTTTCTTTTAATAAGATTTACAGCTTTAGCTAATTAAATTAAAATAAAATGTCACAAAGAACCAATTTAAAATTAACAAGAATGAAATTTCTACATTTTGATGTCAACATATATAACATATTAAAATATATGTAGAGCAGAGAGCTTTATAGAATATTGTATAGATGTTGGTTTTTGGTGCAAAGAAATTCCCATCAAACAATTATTGTTTAAATTTTTATTAAATTCTTTAGACTTCATATAATACAGACATATACATAGTATAAGGCGAGTGATTAAAAAATCTCATAAATTCTGGGAAAGAAATCGCACATTTTTTAAATGATGGAAATGTCTAACTTTTATCCGAGAATATTAATTTCGAAATATACTTTGTAACTAAATACGTATAAAATGTAATATATTTAATATTATATATAAATTCTAAAAAGAGATTATGAGAAAAGTTTTTCCATCAAATTAACTTTATGGTTTGTTCTATATAAAGTATATATGGTGGAAACCTTCATGCGATAGCATTTATATACTCATTTTATTTATATAATGTACAATTTATTTTAAATATCAGTTCTATATATAATATAATAATATATGCCGAAAAATATAAATTACTGAAAAGAAAATGCAACGTTCATATATAGAACATACATTCTATATATCCTTTCATTTTCATTTTATATAATAATTAGTAACCCTAACCAACCCAAAAAACATGGTTCAAAAGCATATTATTACATAAATTAAAAATATGGTTGCGGCCATATACATAAGTAGATTATATAAAAATTTTTGGTTTTTGGTTTTAGTAATATATTCTTTAACATTAAACGAGATTGAGTCCTATTTTATACACGAAAGTGATTTAATATATCTGTCTGCATTATCTTGGAAAAAATCCTTACGAACATTTCATAAATTTGCTACTTTTAAGAGAAAAACATTTAAAAACAAATGTTTACTATTGAGAAACAGAATTTTTCAAATAAGAAAAGCAAAAAAAAAAATTAAAAAATTGATAACAAAAAATAAAAATAAACTACCTACACTCTAAAAAAAAATTTAACTCAATTGAGTGATTTGAGTAGTCAACCCAGAGTATTCTATATTCCTTTTTACTATTGAAAAATAAAAAAACTCCTAAAAATTTAATAAAAAAAATAAAAAAAAACTGTTCTCAAAAAAAATTTCACTCAATTGATTTTGTGTAAAAAAAGGTGTAGTCAACCCCGGGTGAAAATAAATTCCTTTCTTTTTGACGAAAAAAGTCAATAAAAAATTCGCTGAAATCATTAAAAACTAAAAAAAAACTATTGAAAAATAAAAAAACTAACAAAAACTTGATGACAAAAATAAAAAAAAACTATGCTCTAAAAAAAATTCACTCAATTGATTTTGGATAAAAAAATGTAGTCAACCCCGGCTGAAAATAAATTCCTTTCTTTTTGACGAAAAAATTCAATAAAAAATTCGCTCAAATCATTAAAAACTGACTAGATCTTAAATTGATTTAAATTAACTCAAATCGTAGTTACTAAAATCGGTTAAGCGATTTTTTTAGTTATATTAAGTACAAATTGTGAGTAAAAAACTCAAAATGAGTGTTAATAACTCAAAATAAATTGAGAATAATTTAATTTAGATTAAAATTGATTGAGTCTCAAGAGCTCAAAATAAAGCGAGAATAACTTTTAAAATAAAATAATAATAAATCACAGTAAATCGAAATCTAACCTATTCTGACCATATTGAGTAATATATTCACCCGACATTAAGCGATTTTTTTTATTGATTCATATTACTCAAAAAAACCAATTACAATCTATTATGATTTTATTTAATATTGAGTGATAATCACATAAAATAAGGTGAACATTATTAAATAAAACTCATCGAGTGATTATCACTCAATAAATGAAGGCAGAGTAGGTCGTATTTTGCTTTATTTTGAGTGATTTTATTTTCTCTCGATGAAGACCATTGTTTTGTTTAAACTATTTTAAACGAAACGGGCCGATATTTTTCGTTCTCTAAGAATGATCTTTCACGATCACTTGATCATTTTGCACATATTTTTAAAAGATGCGCGCTATTTTTCTCGTTCAAATGAGGTAAATTACAAGTAGCTACGATAACGAAAACATTTTTAAATAAAAAAAAAAAAACAATTGTGTTTAGATTGGAAACTTGTCAAAACGATAAAAATTACCTTTCATGATCACTTGATTATTTTTTGTATATTTTTAAAAAGCCCAACCATAAGTGGCTACGGCAACAGGAACATTTTTTAAATTAAAAAAACTTTTTATTACACCTTCTACTTACTTCTGCTCGCCTGTTACTTTTAGTATCATTTTCCACTAAGATTTGCCGATTTTTTCACAAAAACATTTGTATGGTTTCTCGTTAAAATAAAATGTCGAGGAGCTTCGCCACCTGAACTTTAGTCAAGACATACGAATGTCTTGCGTTCTGAGCTTTATTTAAGCTATGTGCTGCGAAGCTCTTCGTACATCTTTTTTTCGGTGAAACCATACAAATGTTTTTGTAAAAAAATCGGAAAATCTTAGTGGAAAATGATACTAAAAGTAACAGGCGAGCAAAAGTAAGTAGAAGGACTAACAAAAATCTGTTTTTCAAATTAAAAAATGTTCCCGTTGACGTAGCCACTTGTAGTTGGGCTCATTTTAAAGAGGAAGTAAAATTATCTAGTGATCATGAAAAATCATATTGATCGTTTTAACAAATTTACAATCTAAGAAATTTTTATTTTTAAATTTAAAATGTCGCCGTTGTCGTAGCTATTTGTAATTTAGTCTTATTTAAATGGGTAAAATAGCGTGCATATTTTAAAAATATTAGCAAAAAGATTAAGTGATCGTGTAAGATCATTTTTAGAGAAGAAGTCATAAAAAAGTCCAACAAAAATCTTTTTTTGAAATTAAAAATGTTCCCGTTCACGTATAGCTTCTTTTAGTTTGGCTTATTTTAAAGGTGAAAAATAGCACGAATTTTTAAAAATATTAAAAAAATGATAAAGTGATCATGAAAGATCAATATGATCATTTCGACAAGTTTCGAATCTGAAAACAATTTTTTTTTTATTTAAAAATGTTCCCGTGTCGTATATAGATACTTTTAGTTTGGCTTATTTTAGAGAGAAAAACGGAGCGAATCCCAATTAAATAAATCTAAATTAAAGGACATTTGATTTTTTTTATAAACTTCTTTATAAAGGACGAATATATTAAAATGCGGCCAAAAGGTGTGTGCTATGTAAAAATATACAACTTTATTTATAAGTTTTCGAAACATACAAAACTTATAAATATATTCCATCATTCGTTGAATTAGCAAATATTTCTATATATAGGAAAAAGTGTCCATTCATATAAATGTATTTAGAAAAATACGTGTAGCGGAAAAGGGATTCTTTTTTTCGACCACCACAAACGTGAGATATTTCTTTTTATAAAAATCACATTTGTATAGGAAAAAATATATGTATATTTAGATCTGGATGTTTTTTTTTATTAACCCTAGGTGAGACATTAAACTTGAAATGAATTAAATTACTGGTCACGTTTAGAACATAATCTTTTTTGGTATCCGATGACGATGATGACATTGTGTCTCTCTGCTCAACAATATAATATCTCATATATATTATACTCGTATTATTATTATTATTATTTTTGGTTTTTATTTTTCATTGACATTTTACCCCAATGTGTCACATACAACATGTTATATATGTATGTGGATAAAGAAATATATCTTTAAAAAAATTAAAAAAAAACCACCCATTCCATATGCGATCCTAAAAAAATATGACACTTCAACTCTGCACACAAACTCTTCATCTCATATATAATATAGAAGAAGCAGCTCAATTTTCACCATTAAATTGGTATCATCTCGCAAATTTTGTTTTTTCCGGGATGAATGAAGCTTTCGCAATTTTTTCTCAACTTAAAAAAATTATTTTTCGGTTATTTCGTTCAATTTACATATAAATTCGAAGTGAAGAAAAAAAAACATAAAATATACGTTTTACACTCCTCAAAGCACTGCAAGAACGGAACCGGGTCGGCGGTGGTGGTGGGATACGACGAATGAAACCATATGCTTGACCCAACTCAATGCGATGACATTTTCGGTTCGGTCAAAAGGTTTAAGACGTGTTAAATGAAAAATGTTTTTTTTTCTTGGGCTAACTATAAAAATGTTATGCTTTGCTTTTTTATTTGTCCATTTTTCCACACATTTTCTTCATATTATATACTTTGCTCGCATCGGTTTTCTTGAAGACGTTTTTTATTTTTCTTTTCATTTTATGTTGTTTTTTTTAGAAGGATATTTAGCGTATCCTCTTTTTTATTTCGTATATAATATGGCGTATAATAATATATGTTGTTATTATTTTGTTATTTTAGGAAAATATGTTGCGTGTGTTATATGTGTTATATAGGTAGTTAGTATATATATTTTGTTTGTTTGAGCTGTAATTTTATTTATTTATTTTTCTATATCATAAAAGTAGCATAATATATAAAATAAGACATTTTATGCGCGGTAAAGCCGAGAGAAAGAAAGAGCTGCTGAAGCTTTCAACTAATAACTACATATTATTTTATATATATTTTGTATTCTAATATAAAGAAAGATATTATATTATTTTTGCAGTATCCTATAATTGCAAGTCAAAGTCGAGAGGTCTGTAAATGTAATAGTAGTACATTATTTAAAATATCTGAATCATGATAAAAAAAATATTATTCTAAAACGAGGAAGCATAGAGGAATTTACCTTTATTTCTAACTTAAACCTGCTTACACGATAGTTTTCAATGACGACTTTATGAAAAATGGCAACTGGTGTTCCCCAAGGATCGGTGCTTGGTCTATATTATTTTCGTTATTGATAATTATTTAACATGCGACTTGAAAACTCAAACGTACAATTTTTTTTATAGATGATTTTCAAATTTATTGCTCATTTCATCTCGAGTAATTGTTAAAATTTGTAAAAAACAAAATTTCGATCGCATTTCAGTTAGTGTATAGGCCAAAAATTATTACTTAACTAATATTAACATTAATAAATCCTAGGCCATAACCTTTTCAAAATTGCGCTCTACAACTAATATTCTCTTTCCTGATATTTTCTTTGTGTGCTTAAGATAGATCTTCACTATACAGCGAAAATAGCTAATCTTTTATTGATATCCCTCCTGAAAGAGTCATTTCCAGACTTCGAAAATCCAAAAAACGGTTAAAGTTCCTGATTTTTCATATATTTGTGTGTAAGGAGTAGGGTTTGGGGTAAACAAATTTAGTAACAAATAAAGATCCAATTGCGTTTATCATATTGTTATCGGATGACCCAGCATATGATACAAACTGGAACAAGTAGCCACTATCTGAACAAAGGGCCCAAAGCCTATAGCCAAAACGTATCGGCTTTTCACGAATAAATATTTTGACGGAATGAAGATTGAAATACGGGGCCATCGTTTCATCGATGGATAAATTCACAGCACGAAAATCAAATTGTTGAAAACGCTCATTCAACAGCTAGAATAACGGACAAACTTTGACAAATTTATCACCTATATCCGGGATTTTCGAAAGCGAAAGATGGTTATCCTGATTTTTTTTCTATTACTATTCATACAAACACAAGAAAAACATATTATATATGCGGAGTTTGTATGGAAAAGAACAATACAATGCCTTAATTTAGGTTAAAATGGTTAAATTGTCGTGACTTATTTTTTTCGTTTTATGATGCCCTGAGTCGGAAATACTACCGTCCGTCGAATCGTTTCGTGCAGTTGAAGGATTTGGAATTTTTTTTAAGAGTGAGTTTTAAGTGGTTCCATACTCTGGGATTGCATTTGGAGTTGGTAGGTCAAAAGGCAAAGGCTTTTATACGAGTTTATAAAAATGACCGAAAAATATAAAGATACAGAGAAAATTTTTAATCCGTAGATTCTACTTAATTTTGGTAAAGCGTAAGTGTGAGTTTTAAGTGGATTCATGTTCTGAGATCGCATTGGTAAGGTCAAGGTCAAAGGAGAGGAAGTGCTCCCATACGGTTTTTTCCAAAGGTGCAGAAAAATATGAACTTATAGAGAAAATTTTTAAGCGTTGTCGGATTCGTCTAAGTTTTGGTGAGGGTGAGTTTTTCGTTATTCTATACTTTGGAATTAGGTTTAAGATTTCTAGGCCAAAGGGGAGACGGGGCTTTTATCCAATTTTTTTTATTGTACGGAAATGAACATTGCACATATATAGAGAGATTTTTAATGTTAAATTTTTGGTGAGGGTGATTATTAAGTGGTCCAATAATTTAAGATTGCATTTAGATCAAAGAGGGCGGGCTACCATTATGAGTGTTTAGATAAGATGTAATAGTCTAGTAATATTTATTTTATGTAAATTTTTTTGGCAATAGAGCAAATTTTTGTTTAAGCGCAAGTAATAGTTCATAGTATCACTCCAAGAAAGTATCTAGCCGAACTCCATAGCTAACTACAGGGTGGTCCGTCAAAAAGGTTTTTTTTATAAGAATATTTTTTTTTTATATTTATAGTGAATTGAAGAAAAATGTTTGCTCAGATTGATTTTTTCTCGTGATTGAATTACTTGCTCTCTGAGAATGATTATTTGTGACATATAGGATTCACCTTATATATAATGAATTTAAGTAAAGAATAAACATTTTTAATAGAGAATATTATAAACTTATGAGTTATATTTTATATGATAATGGTTTAATCTTGAACTATATGATAGAAAATGAAATGAAATGAGTCATGACATAAGGGCATTAGTAACTGTATTCGAAATATATAAAGAGATTGCGAATGTTTGTAAAATTACTGGTAATTTTATAATAATAAAAAAAACACAACATATTTTTTAGAAATTTAGAACTAACTCATAATCCTTGTAAATTTTTTTTAAAATGAACTTTTTATAAATCTTAAAAAAATTGATATGAATAATTTCGTATAGGAGCTTTCTTTCCCATACAAAATTATAATTCATATACATATATGCATTTTCTCTATATAGTATTCAGTATGATTTTTTATCCTGAAATGAGTTTGGTTTTGTACGATCCTTAAAAATTAAATTTATATTAATGGACTTGAACAAGCATAATAATAATAATAATAAAACGTCTTGTTTATTTGAGAAAAATATTTTATTAAATAAATAACACTTTAAACGCGCATAAACTCGCATCCGTTTTATTTACATCTTCTGCTGCGGTAAGTGTATTAAATTTATTGTATTTAGCACATAAAGCTCCGTCAAAGCTTAACATAATATTATGTTTCTGACGTAAACGCATACTATATATATAGGTACTTTGTTTTATGATAAGTTACTAAAGCAACTTGCGAATTTATAATGAAAATTAAATAAATTAAATTTGCTGCGGTCATAATTTTTTCCGTTTTTTTTCCATAAGCATGATAATTTATCTTTAAAACATTTTTTACGTCACCTAGCTACTATATACAGTGTACATAACTGCAAGTTTCAAAGTGGAAATGTTTATCTGCCGCGCTTCTACAAACTGTGCTGCTGCGGTGATGAGTTTAGATAACATCAAGGTATTTATACGTTTTGTTTTTGTGTATTTTTTGCTAGAGTTTTTTGTTGTTGTTGTTGTTTGTTTGATAACAACACAAAAAGCAAAAAACCATGACAAAGAAAAACACTTTACCTAAATGAAAATAGCAAAGAAAAATTGAAAACATTATATAAGATAATTGTAACCACTTTATTTATATTATTTTCTCTGGCATCAGAAATTTTTTATTTAGTAGCTATACAGAACAGAAAAAAGGAGATAAAAACAAACATGAAACATCATCCTTTTTATGTAATATTATGATGCGATCTTGTGGGAATTTCTGTAAAATTAAGCTGCGGCGTTTTTTTTTTTGAGGCGGTTTGCTTTGCGTGGTTGAGTCGACAGTGTGTCGTGGCAGGGAGGAAAATAAATGGGTGGTGATGGCTGCGGGACTCGGTGGTGGATAAATGTGCGGTACATGTTTATTCATTGTGCGATAAGTATAATATTAATTATTGGATTTATTATTAAATTATGGGGATGAAATTCGCATGTACAATATAATATATAGGGTTATTTTTAAGGCTAATTTATTATTATTATTATTTTTGTTTCTCTTTGCGGATTCAATTAAATAAAAAAATAATGAAACTGTGGTTAGTTATATTATGGGCTATGCTGCTGCGTTATTACAAATTGTATATCTTTATAATTATGAAAAACTTAGCTTAATTAAAAATTGTAAATTAAAATATATTGCAAAGTCCAAAGCAGCTTATCGTATGGATCGTAGTCGCAGCGACAGAATATTATTTTGAAGGATATTTTTATTTGATCGTAAATTACTTGCGATTTTCATGGCTATAAAGCATTTTTCATGTCCAAGGTCGAGAGTTTACAGTCTATACTGAACACAAACCGCTCACTAAATCCATTCAAAAACTGAGCGTAGTCCATTTCAAGCTCATCATCTCGATTTAATATGCCAATATTCTTCAGAAAAGCTCTTGAATATTATTCGGAGCCTCTACAGGCAAACTAAATGCAGAGTATTACATCGTGGTAAGCTGGGACAATGGTTTAACATTCGTTCTGGAGTCAAACAAGGATGTGTTCTTTC
>JANSTW010083337.1:0-19269 GCA_027564275.1 Diadocidia ferruginosa | reverse complement strand
TACATAAGCTTTATAACGTTTTCAAATATTCTAGAGTATTTCCGATGATGTCCATAATACTGGACGAAACGTCAAATCTATAATAAAATAAATAGTATTATTGAAAATAAAAATACTTTGTTTTTAATAATCCAAAAGGACCGCAGGCTCAATAAATATATCTGAAAAATAGTACATAATGTTTAAATGAATGAAGTTCACTTTACTGGCACAGCACCGACAAAATTCCCTTTAATACATTTTTTTGTTCTAGAGTGAAGTGTGTAAATAGTTGACGTCATGCGACGTAGTCTTGAGAGAAAGAGACAGATCAAATCTGCGGAACATATTACCTTATGAAGTCATAGTACCATGGTGGTTTAGCGAGAGTTTAAAGCTAGTGGGAACAGACAAGAAGTTTCAGCACATTTTAGCATTGCTATTTATATATATATATATATATATGCTTCTGAAGCTGTATAAAATAATTCCGTACGCTGTCCTGTTCCTTTTATTAAGATATGTATTCTTTTGCTTTATAATAATAAAAATAAATATGACTACAATGTCAATTATTGGGCCAACATTCTTTTTATTTTACCGAATATTTCACCAATTATTTGTTGGTTTCCTCAGCGGTTTTATATAATTATCTAAAATGTTTAAAAAGTTAAATGTAAAGAATTTTATAACATTATTAAAACTTATTCTAAAATTGACCAGTCTTTTTCGCGAACAATTTTATAATTCTTATACATGCATAAAATGATATTCTTAATGTTGTGATAACAAGCTGATGGCAACTTACATCTGTCAAAATTTGATGATTTTTGGATCTTCAAGATTGAACGTATGACCTGTATTTTTTTGCATGATTATATGCTGCGGTGTTGTTCTTTTTAATGGTTTTTCTTATGCAGTCGTTTTTGTATTGTTTTATTCTATCTCCTAATTTTTGTCCAGTTTGTCCAATGTATGTATTGCAATTGTTGCAGTTAATGGAATATATTACATTATGTTGTTCTAATATTGGCAATTCGGAATATGTTAAGGTTTTTTTGGTCGAAATCCAATCTGTAATTGGTTGTCTTTATTATTGAAAAAATCTCGTAAACCTTCTGATAATTGCGATGTGTAAATCATTCCTTTGTATTTTATTGAGGATTTTTTGGTTGTGGTTATATTGCCTGTGTTGGTCGTTTTCTGATCAAAGTTGTTAATTAGTAAAAATAGCGGAGTAGATTGATTTATTGTGCCGTGCAGAGCTCGCTAATATTTATATTTTACAACTTTTTAAAGCTCTATTATTATTTATATTGATTAATTGAAACTACAACGTTTACTTGTTTCGAAGTAAATGAAGTTTAGGATAATAATTGTACATTATTTACGTGAATCTATAAAATAAAAAACATAATTTTACATAGTATAAAATTATAAAATTTGATTCAGCAAAATTGGCTGCGCACTTATGTGAACTCAGTTTTCGGAGGGGTTAACCACTATTGGAAATTATGGGACAACCTTGTGGAAATCATTTTGAAATCATTTCAAAAAATGGAAATCATTTCCAAAAATGGAAATCATTTAAAAAAAGTGGAAATCATTACAAAAAATTGAAATCATTAAAATTTGGAAATCAGTGGGACACAATTTTTCATAGTGGGTTAACCCCTCGCAGTTTTCACTCATTTTATTTTTGACATCTAAACAAAACTACATTACCGATTATATTCAGTAGTTGGCTTTCTACTTATTCTTGTTTGGAATTTTAATCAAAAGAATTATTATTTGAGAAAAAAATCATTTTTGCGGTATATACTTTTGGCGGCAATGTCTACGTTCGGAAATCTGAAAATCAACAAATGGGTATAAAAATCGAAAATCAAGAGCAGCTTCGAAGGATGTAACATTTGCTAAATCAAGATAAATAATTACTTTAAAATATTCATTGCTTTTTTAGAATTAATATCATGAGTCGTGCGGTGGAAGAGTGAAGTTGCTGCGGAGAGTGCCGCCTGAGTCCCATAAATTTAACCATTGATCATGGGTGTTTTGGGAAGAACACCTGGAGTATTTTTCGATTTTTTGGTTATAAGGCTGGTGTTTTCTTTATTTTCGCGAGATCTAATTTTGTATAAATATGGTAGCCTTACTGTACTCTGTGCGCCCGGATTGGAGATGATGTTTATTGCGTTTTCTCGGGTTGGTTGTTGTGCGTGGAGGACTTTTGGGGTGTTTGATTTCTCTTTTCAATGGTTGGAACGTATTCTGGTTGTTTTTCTATTTTTTTTTTTTTTTATCTTATTCCTAAGTTAGATGTGAGCTTAAACATGGTATTTTTGGTGGTGTTTCATGTAACGGTTTTGCTTTTCCATAGGGCGTCGCTGATAGATATCACTGCGATATTTTTATACAATTTACATAATTTTTTTTTTCAAAATTGTTTCTATTTTTTTGTGATCTTTATAACAAGTATTATTTTTATCAAGATTATTAGTGAGTTGGGTACAAGATATTTTGGCCAAAGTTGAAATTTTATCTAAATGTCCTTTGTCTTCGCTAAATTTTTGAATTTATTTTTTATTTTTTTACGTATCGACACCACTTTTGCAATGATTTAAACTCTTCTCGTTAAGTGCCGAGGGTATAACGTTTCCCGTTTTTACATATTGTTTAGTTCTAGGCGAACTCAACTTACATATGTTTGTTCCAGCGGATTGAATTTTTTTAAATCGTAAATTTTCTGAACAGACTTGCGCCAGCGAAACTTTGTTATGTCGGTGATAAGTCCAAATTTGTTGACTACCTCGAACAATTTCAATTCATCAAATTTAGTTCTGAAATCTGAGGCCCGATTATAAAACTCGATATTATCGATATCGAGACGAGTTAAAATTTCGATACGCTCGAATGTAGCTATTATGACTTCTCGATCGGATCGAGTGGTATAATTTATATACATTTTCATTGTTATACTCTATTTAAACTTACATTATCATATAGAAGTCTCAAGTCATAATAGCTACATTCGAGCGTATCGGAATTTGTACTACAAAAAAAAGTGTCCACTGTGAAATTTTGTTTTGTTTTTATTTTGGGAATAAACTTGCTGCGCACTGTTTAAAGAACTGACACTATGTTATTGTCTATGAAGAAGCGTGTAAAACTAAACTAACATTTTTCTTGTTGTTTTTTATTTGTTTTTTTGGTTAAAAATTTGTTTTTTGTGGTTGAAAATTGTTTTTTTTTGTTTTTATTTTGGGTTTTTTGAGTGGTCGGCCTGCATATGACAAAAGAGTTAAAAAGATTTAGTTGACCATTAATAGAAGTCATTGAATATATATGATTACATGGTAGTTTATATGCATCACTAATAAATTTTTCAAAGTTCATCGATTTAAAATCACGATATTGTAAATTGGGAATTTACTTTTTAAAGTCCCTATTAAACGTCAACATGTTAATGTCATGATCAGAAATGATCTGCGACGGCAATTTGATTAAAAAAGTTTACTCTAGATGGGTTATTTACAATAAATAGATTCAATAATGTATTTTCACGAGTTGGCTGCGTACCAATATTTAATAAGCAATTTGAACTCAAGAAAGATTTAAGTGCAGTCTTGTTAAAATCTTTAGATAAAATGTTAAAATTGAAATCACCTGTTAATATTATATCGCCATACTGTGTTGTTAGACTTTGAAATGATTCAAAAACATTTTGAGAAGCTAGCTGATATAAGATAATCGGACTAGTTTCGTTTGATTTGGAAACGACTACACAAGAGGTGATTCTTATGGTAAACTAATAAAAAAGAAGTTGCCTGTGCATGAATTCTGAAAATGAAAAAGAGATAAAAAAGAGAAAACTTTTTTTTAGGACGTTAGGTGCCTACCGTTTAACAAGTTTCGGGCCTATCTTTTTAATATTAAATTGTTGGAGTATAATAAAATTGTTAAAAAATATAACTATCCAATTTTTTATTTAATTTAAATATTTTATCACGTTCAATAGAGGTAGGCGATACAAATTTTGTATCTTTTTTAATTATATCTCCAATTTTGACATATTGGTTATTTTTGGGACTAGTTTATAAACTGTGGGTTATAACAATTCCACAGTGATGTCTATTCCTTTTTATAATATATTTTTAATTTTTATTGAAGAAATAAAAAATAAATAAATAAAATAAATTGGAAAAAAAGAGAAAAGTTTTCTTATTTTTTATCCCATTTTTTTTTAGAATTCATGGTCTATCATGAGTCATGACGGATCATATGAGATATTAACCATCAGTAATATTCAACCAGCTTTCGGAAACACATAATATATCAACTTTGGTATTAAGTAAAATCTGTCTTACCTTTGCGATCTTAGGCAAAATACTTCTAGAGTTAAGATGAACAATATTCATTCATTCACCACTCACCTGCAACATCGTCTTTAAAAGAACATTGGGAATACATGCAAAAGAAGAATTAGTTGGCCCATTATTATTACTGTTAACCATCTCTGCAGTTTGAAACGTACGAACAACATGACAACAAACCTAATCTAAAAATAAATAATTCGCAGGTGTTTTTCTAAAATTATAAAAAGCGAATGCAGTGGTTCGAAAGTCACTTAAAGCCGTTGGTGCGCCTATATGACACCAACTGATAGGGTTCCTCATATAGTGTAAAACCCACCCCCCAAAAAAAGGGTAAAATGTTCTCTATGCTCCCTCGCTTTGGAGTAAAGGACACGATGATGATTTATTATAAACATTATTCCATGCGATCATTATCTTTGTGATTAAATTTCCTCTTTTTAATTGATGAATTGTTTGGTGAGCGTAAATTTTGCAAATTTTTATTGTGTGATTTGATAGAGGTTCCAAGGTTATTACCAGTCTTTAGGAAATTTTCCAGATCGTCAACAGACAGGGTTGGCATAATTGCCAATTTTTTTTTCAAAGTGCCGGCAAATTAGAAAACCGGTTTTTTCAATTAAAAAAAAAGATTTTGTCAAATTGCTTCCAATTATTTAAGGAAATTAGATTATCAGTTTAAAACAAAATGCAGAATTATGATTAGTTAGTTAGATACAACAAATTAAATTTATTTTTGAATTCATGTTTTTTTTAAATAATAATGTTAACATAATTGCTTACAAATACCAAAAATTTCAATTTTTGGACTTCTGAAATTCTATATATTTTTTTTTTATTAATACTTTATTATCCGTTCTTGGAATTTAAAGTTTATATATTTTGACCAATTTCTCAACTTTTTCGGTGCCCAGCTTATTTCTTAACTGGATCAAATAAAGAATATGCCGAAAGTAAAAAAAAATCGCTCAATCGAACCCGAGCTTGATGGGCACGAAAGCTATTTTATTAAAAATTCAGAAAAGTTGATCAAATATGTATTATATGTAATGTAATATGTATTATATTTTTTTAATGATATCCGACTCAGCAGCGGCTAATTTATTTTCAAAATTATTTTTCATAATTGCCCACGATTTTGAGGCCATCATTGAAGATTCTTTTATTTATAAACTTTCAGAGTATTTAATAGCTTAACATTTTTAAATTTAAGGTGTTCCAAACAAGATTGGTACTTGTTTTTATTGGAAGAAACCGGCAACAACTCTCGTTAAAAATGCCGGTTTTTTCCAGCTTGGTTTTTACCACCCAGCCTTGTAAATTTGGTTAAAGTCGAAATCAGCGACCTACGTTTCATATAAATGCAATTTCCTCGCCAATTTCTCTACAAGGTACTGTTTTTTTTCTCTAAAACAATCGTATGTGAGTCCATACCGAGGTCCATACTCTATCCTCCCCTATGAACTATGGACCCTAAATGTAGTACCAGAGACAACCAAAAACATATCCTCAATCAGTCATCAAAACCGTGTGGATGCCCTTGGTTTGAACCAATCGCTAGAAGCTAAGAAGAAAAGACCAAAGCATTAGTGATGTGCAAACGAGGGTTTTTCCCGGGTAAGACTAACCAGATGCTTTCGAAACTAGTACCCGAAATACTCGACTTGGGTCGGGGCTGGTAACGGTTTCGGGTCGGATTTGTAGATTCGTTACGGGGTCGGATTCGATAGTCGCATAACGCTGTCGAGTCATTGTGAATAGGGTCGTTTAGAGTTGAGTAATCAGGTGACGATGTCTGGACGAGTAATTGATTCGGGTCGGGTATAGTAAAGGTGTCGGGTATTAAATGAGTTGGGTAGTGAATGAGACGGGTATTTTATTATTTGAAGAGTTGGTTCTATCTAATCTACTAACCGGGTACTCGATAGTGATGTATAAACAAGGGTTTTTTCATACCCAATCCAGGTAGGGTTACAAGACACGATAAGACTAGCCAGGTTCTTTAGACACTAGTACCAGACAAGGTGTCGTTTCGGGTCGAATGAGTCGGGTAAAGGTGTCGTTTCGGGTCGGGTAGAGTCGGGTAATGGGATCATGTCGGGTCAGGGCGGGTAGGGTCGATTAGAGCAGGGTAGACTGTAGAGCCAAGTGACGATTACCGGTCGCGGGTCGGGTAATTGATTCGGGTTGGGTTGAGGCGGATTGGGTAGTATATGAGTCTAGTAGTATACGAGTCTAGTAGTGAATGAGTGATATTTTAATACGCAAAGAGTAGGTTTTTCCCGACATACTTCCCGGATACCTGACACCCGGTAAGTTGAATGAGCGACAAGGTTATTGTATGGTTGCTAAAGTGTATCTTATGTTTGCTGTAAAAAACGTTTGAATTTTTTATGCTTGAATACGGATCATAAGTAACCGCATGGCCAATAATATTTACATATTTTTAATATGTTATCTGTATTTGGTAATTTTATGAAAAATTGTAATTACATCGTTTTGGATGCGAAATATCTTTTTTACATTACATAATAACGTTTTTGATAATCTGTAGACTTTTAATAAAGAAAATAGAAGATATAATGTTATGGTTTATGTGAATGCTTATATAGAATTCATTCATGTATTCATCCATAGGAGCGTATATACATATAAATTTTCTCTCTATAATATTTTTATTTTTAGCACATGTATATAAATATCTCAATGACATTGCAATATCCGAATCGGAAATAGGTTATCCTCGAATATATACTAATAATAATATGTGAACAAATAACATCCATAGAAAATTCTGCATTTTTTTAGTATATTATGTTATTCCAATTTTTAAAATGAAAATTTTACATCATAAATTTGAAGAAAAAAAACCTCATTTCTAGAAGTTTTATTTTTTGTTGGATTCATATATGAAATTGCATTTCAAGTCTTTTTTTTCTGATTTCCAATATAAGGAAAAATCTATGAATATCATTTAAAAATCCTTTATTTGGAGAAAATGTAAGCTAGAAAATTCTATCGGAGATACTACTTAACATAATAATATTTAATGGATGCATATATATAATATAGTGTAAAATAAATAATATATGTATTATATATTATAAATCAGTATTCAGTATATTGCACTTACCGTTCGATTGCAGGTTACTTTTTCCAAATTAAAAAAAAAGCTTTTAGGGTTTATTTGCAGAAAGTATGAACACAAAATACACGTCACAATCCACAATCACTTCACATCAATATATTTAATACTTTTTTCTTTTTATAAATTAGTCAACATCTAATGTATAAATCTATACCGAAACGAGCTGAGGATATCTGAAATAAAGAAAAAAAACATGTTGTTAAATTTGGTCTTGTTTAATATTTAGTAGGAAAATTGTGTGAACACATTTTGATTATTGTAATATTTTCATAAATACAAATTAGGATTGATTTGTTAACAAAAACGTTTAGATCGCAGCGATTGTCTTGTTCTTAAAACTCAATTTAATTTAGTATAATAATTTGAAGATAATTATATTATTGTTGTTTTTAGTCGGGTTTTCATACAAATAAAACAAAAATCGATCCAAAAATCCTTATCATATGATATGGACCAACCAACAAACCACAAGCGAGAGCACAAGCGTTTATATAGGTCGAAAAGTTCTAATTGCTGAGACCCATTTTTGCGTTTTATGATGCCCAGTTCAAAAAAAACTTAAAAAAGTGTCATTTATGTTCACCAGTGTGAACGGATTTGGCAAATTTTTTTTCTAAAAATGGCCGAAATGTGTTCAAATATAACAGTACATTATTACGAAAGTTTTTTGCCTAGTATATAAATCCAGGAGACTCAATTATATATTACTATATAATAATTATATTTTCACTAGAATTACACCTTGCACGTGGTCAATAAACTTTTAATTAAAGTTTTTTTGTAGATATTACTGTAATAATCTGAATCAAGAGGAAACAGTTTTGAACATTTTTGAACATTTTTTAAATTTTAGATGTTTGTAGGCTAACGAAATACAGTTTTACAAAGAAACTCTTTGGACCTACGGGCTACGGCTATAGGAAACTCTGGAATCAGAGCTGGAAACCCCAAATGTTCCGGATAAAATAAATCAATATATCTTAAGAACTGTAAATAGCACAATGCTGATATATATAGCATATTAGCATAAAATAAATTGTAGTTTATACAGTTTAGAACTTTTACGCCAAACCTTTCGACAGACGAACAAATGGTTCCGTAATTCGGACGCCATTCTTGCAAAATGTATATCAAAACAAAGCTTATTCGGTTTGACTTTAAAAATTGACCTTGTATAGGATTTGCTCAAGAAAGTGAAGTCGAGTCACACCGTATACTTCTACTATTTTTGTTATGTCACCTCATGTTTGGTGTCTTTTATCTGATCGTAATTTATTTTCTACTGGTACCATATGAAAGAATCGATTGGCGGGTGCGCTCTTTAAACTGGGTAAAACAGCTCCACAAGAGAGAGAGACGGATTAAGTATTAGACAAAACAAATGAAATATTAGGGTCGATGTGGGTAATTGTAAACGGTTTTTGATGTTCTGTGTTCAAATTTGAATAAATTTTTTTCAGTTTTAATTTAAATCAATTTTTTTTGCAATTTATAAGTATGCTAATACTCAATTTCGAGCATAATGCAACATCGCCAATTTCTGCATATTTAAGAAAAAAATGTTTACATTTACCCCTTCTTAAATTTAAAAAATCGAAATATTGGGGTAATTGAAAACACATATCATTTTCTGCATTAATACCAATACAAAATAAATAAAGGTAATTGAAAACAAACACATTTTTTTATATTTTTATTGAAATTCGTTTTCGCAGGCATAAGCTTCCTTAGTTTTTCATAAAAATCATAAATTATAAATGGGTTTCGCAGGAGTTTCCCTTTTTTAGTGTAGTTCTTGAGCATAAAAATATGTTTTTAAAAATATGCATGTTTCCAATTAGCCCCAAGGACACGTTTACATTTACCCAGACTTAAGAAAATCTGGGGTAAATGTGGACGTGTAAGAATACACAAACTTTTAGTTTAGTTTTAACAAAACACATTCATATTGCATAAATCTGTACTTAAAACTTTACACCGTAAAATAAATTTCAACTTACCACCATTTTTTATAATTTTTTTTTATTTTATTCAGAAGATACACTTTTTGTTTTTCAAAAAAAATGCTACATTACTCTTTAACGTACAACAAAAGTGAAAAATGTCATACAAACATAAACAAATAAATAGAAGTGTATTTTAAGCGTGAATTTATCAACAGATTTTTAGTGTTGCCAGAAGTATACGTTAAATATTTTGGAATAGATAAGCTTTGTTTCCAATTACCCCTGTTTACAAATACCCACATTGACCTTAACATATTTTTATATTGAAAAAATATATTGTATGGATTCGCTCCATAGTACAGCAATAATCTGCATCGAGAGGAAAAAGTTTTGTACAGTTTTGAAATTTTACATATTTGTAGATCTAATGAAATACAGTTTTAGAAAAAAAAAACTCCCCGGTTCTAGAGGTTGAGGAAACTCTGGAACCAGGGCTGGAAAACTAAAAATGGCGTAAATACAGTATATAGCGGACCTTCTGAAGGGGTTTTATAAATACCTATCATTTGTTGGGACAAATCCACACTTCATGTAAGTGGGAGGAACAAAATTATGTGTTTTCATATATTTATGCGTAGGGATGAGCGGGTCAGGTTAAATAATATTGGTGGGTGTAAAATGAAAGCTAGACACTTGAAATAGTTAGCCATAAAAGTTTTTCCTTCAAGTGTTAAGCTATAATTTTACACCCACCAATATTTTTTACACCGACCCAGTTAGGGATTGCAATCCCGTGATCCCGAAATCCCGGGATTTGGCGTAATTTTGCAATCCCGAAATCCCGGGATTAATACTACAAAAACCCAGGGATTTCGGGATTTTATTTTTATTTTTTTAAGCATTAAAAACACAAAATTGGAATTATGAATTTTCTTTATTCTGCTCATATAAAAAATGTTTATTGATTCTGGTGAACACTTAAAGAATTGCTAAGCTTTTGTTAATCGTTTTGGGTTAAATTAAGATTGCTGATTACGGAAATAATACTAGTTTCTAGCAGCTCTAGTTTTTGAAATTTAGAATGTATGGAAATTCTTTAAATTCTTACAAAAAAATATTGTTCATTTCATTTCATTTATTGCCAACAAAAATTTACATATAATAATTATAATTTATTTTATATTTTTAACAATTTCAAAATAATCTGTACAGACGTTTGAGTCTTTACCACAGGTTGAATAATTAATCCTATATTATTAAAATTTTATTTTATTTATTTTTATTATTTTCTTATAATAAACGATTTAATTTTTGATTAAAGTAAATAGGAAAATGGCAAAAAAACCTATTATTATGTAACTTATTAATTTTATTTAGAACACAAAGGACATCACAAAAAATTTTTTTTGGTGTTTACGGTCCAGCCTTAAACAAATCCGTTTTATTATTATCTTTTTTTATTTATTTTTTCGACCAGCAAATCAATATTAATTATTAAATACAATTAGTTTATTCTTTGGTATTTTCTTCTTATGTTACGAATTTAATTGTGGGGGTGGGTACCTTTGATTTGTTAATTCGTAGAATTTTACTTTGCTTACAGACAAACTATTAGTATCATTATAAAAAATTAAATTAGCATTATTAGCATAGAAAAGATATTGAGGAGGACGATATCTTTTAAAATTATTTACGTCAAATTCTTCGACAAACAGTTCTTCAATTAACATATTTGGGTGACTGGACATGTTTTCTAATTGTTTTATAGCTAGATTCATAATAAAATCTAATATAGGCGATATACCAATTGCCTTATATAAATTTTTGTTTGAAATATATCGATTGTTATTATTTCGTGGTCCCGTAAAATTATAGCACATTCGAAGGCATTTTTGTTCTTTTACGCTTAATCCTTTAATTTGCAATTTTGATATATTGAACCAAATCGGAAAAGCATATATTAGAATCGGCCTTATAAGCTGTTTATATATAAGTATTTTAATTGGTTTGGATATTCCTTTATGAGGGTTTAATAGCGGATATAATTTTTTAATAGCTAAATTACTTTTATTTAAAACTTCTTTGACGTGAATTGAAAATTTAAAAAGATTAGAGAAAATTACTCCTAAATACTTTATGGACGTTTTAACAGGAATTCGAACCAAGCTTAATTGAATATTTATTTCGGGAATTTTGTTTTTTGTGGCTGGCTTACGAAATAAAATGACTTCAGATTTGTTTATATTTATTTTTATTTTCCAATGAGAAAAATATTGTTTCAAAGTGTGCAAGTGAGCATTTATGTACGCTGAAGCGTATTCTGCTACACTATGCTTACAGTATATTATTGTATCATCTGCATACATGATGGTTTTACAGATATCCGGTGGAGTGTTTGGAGTTGAGATTGGCATATCAGATACGTATAAGTTAAAAAGTTTTGGAGCGAGAAGTGATCCCTGGGCAACTCCAGCTACAATTTTAAATGTATTTGAAAATATTTCACACAAGTTATTATCAAAACCAGACACTGTAAATAATCTTTCAGTTAAATAATTATAAATAATTTTGTTTAAGTAGCATGGCATGTTATACACGTTTTTCATTTTATGGATAAGACCATTAATCCAAACTCTATCGAATGCGTTCTCAATGTCCAAGGAACATGCAACGATATATTTATTTTCATTTAGCCCGGATGTGATGTCATTCGAAAATTTTGTTAAAGCGTGCAACGTTGAGTGATATTTTTTAAATCCGAATTGATGATTTGGAATTATGTAATGTGCATCTAAAAATGACTCAATTCTATTAAGAATGATTTTTTCAAAGATCTTACTAATACTACTAAGTAGCGAGATAGGGCGGTAACTACTGGGTAAATGATTATCCTTTCCAGGCTTAGAAAAGGGTAGAATTTTTGCACATTTCCATACACTTGGAAAATATCCAATATTAAGACAATTATTTATTAGTATCGTCAGTATTTCTTGAAAAATTTTTGGAAGTTTTTTTAGAATGTAGCCGCAAACCCGATCAAGTCCACTAGATTTTTTAGGTTTTGAAAATTTGATAGCTTGTGCTACTTCTTCTAAAGTAGTAAGGCAGATATTATTAGTAATTGTTGAAACACTTCCATTATTCGGATAACTATCACTAAATTCGGTAAAAGGATCATGATTATTTTCAAATTCATTTTTAATGGCAGCCTCAACTTGCTGTGAAAAAACTTGGTCACCAAGTTGTAAATTTTTTTTGTGTATAGACTGAAAATTTGTACCTAATAAATTTAATTTATCGGTTGAATTGGATATTATTTTTGTATTAGAGACTGATAAGTTATTCTCAATTAAATCTGGGATTATAGGAAATTGTTTTCTTTGAGTAATGTAATTTATTTTTCTAAAAACATCTCTATCCTTCTTTATCGCATTAATTTTATTCTCAAGACTTAGTTCATATGCCGATTTTATTTGATTTTTTATCATAATATTAAGTATAGCGATTTGCGATTTAATTGAAAAATTCAATGGATTAAACGGATTTCGAATTAAAGCTTTTCTTAATTTATTTTTAAACCTAATTGCCGCTATAGTAAAAGGAGGTAATTCAATAATACTTTTATAACCAGTCTTTTTTTTCGGAATATGCTTTTCCTCGGATTGTGAAATAATATGCGTGATTTCAGAAATACAATTATTTATTTCGATTGGGGACAATTGTCTATTTGTAGGAATATTTAAATTCGAAAAATTCAGTTTTGTTTCCAAATAAAAGCTGCACCATTTAGCTTTTGAATAGTCCTTTCTATATTGGATAGGTATTTTGTCAAATTGAAAGTTATTGTTGAGAATTAATTCCACCGCACAATGGTCTGAGTGAAAGTCAGTATGCGTATCAAGATAATTAGAATAACTTCTTGGTAATTTGACATTAATTTTATCACTCACAAGAAAAAAATCTATGTGACTACGTCTTTCACCAGCCACATATGTAGGCTGAAAAGAATAGTAATGATTTACACTATTGTTATTATCGATCCAGTTTCGTAAATTAATGCCATTTCTATTATTATTTAGATTAAACCAACTTCTGTGTCTGGCATTAAAATCTCCGCCAATAACATAAGAAACTCTATCGTTCGGGAGAGAATTTATTAGATGATTTAAGTCATTACCTAAATTTTGATGGTTTGGATTGCTGTTATAGATAGAAAATACATACAAGGATTGATTATTATTATTATAATTTATCTTAATTCCAATATTTTCCAAATCTATCGATTGAAGCTGTGTATCAATAATTTCTGCTTTTAAATAACTTTTAATAATGATTGCTGTACCACCACCTAATCCATTTGTTCTATCTTTCCTAAAAACAGTATAGTTATTGAATGAAATTTTATGTTTAATATTCAGTTTTGTTTCACATAGAAGCAAAATATGTGGATTATGTTTGTTTAAAAAATATGCTAGTTCAGACCTTTTTTGTAAACTTATAAGAGAATTTACATTGAGTGTAATTATTTTAAAATTAGGAATACAAAGTGTGTTGGCCATTATGGAATATCGATAAGACTAATTGTAAATCTAATTAAACTGATTTGCTTTTGTGTTTTATTTGTCATTAATTTGTAACTTGGTAGAAAAATTTTTACTTTATCGATAATTGCGAAAAAATCGATGCCAAGTTGTTCTTGGCATTCATTTTCTATGTATGAGAGAGCATTATTATTTGAAATTAATGATTGTGGCTGAACAGCTGATAATGTTTTTGGGCTTGTAATAAAATTTGGATTAGTATTGTTAATAAGTGTATTATCACCTATTTGGTTACTTGAATTAATATGATTATTTTTTTTAAATAAATCGGAATAGGACATGCCGTTTTGTACATAATTATTATAATATTGATTATTTTGTTTATGTCGTTGAAGTTGTTGTTCACGATTTTGTTGTGCTGCAAGAATTTTTTCTTGCCTTCTTTCGACTACTTTTTTGTAGACTAAACAACCTCGCCAGTTCGCAGGATGGTCTTTGGCACCACATCCAACACAGGAAGGTTTCATTGGAAGACCAACGTCATCTTTTTTTGTGATAATGTTACCTTTATCGTCTCTTTTTATGATGAATTTACCATCGTCGGATATTTTCTTTATTACCTGTCCATCTGCATCTGTAGCTTCTTCATATTCGTTCATTGGACATTCTCCAGGTTTATGGTTGTGAGGGCATTTTACGCATCTGTATTGCATACCACAGTTTGTAGACGAGTGACCGTACCTTTGGCAACGTCTACATTGAATTACTTCAGACTTTTTAAAAATATCCCATTCCACGCGTTGATGCAATATAAATTTGATGTTATTAATATCTTTGAGTTTAGTTGTTGAACTAAATTGAACAAAATATAATCCTAGAGTACGGCCCTCTCTTTTGGATTTGATTGTATTATATTTATATACTTTGATAATTTTAGATGATACATTATCAAATTTTATTAAATTTAAAGCATCCACAACCTCTGCTTCTTCATACGTATTATGTATACCTTTTAGCAACATATTTATTGGTTTTTGATCTTTAATTGTATATGTATAATGGTTACCGTTTATCGATTTCAGAAAATTTAATGTTTTGTTATAGTCTTCAACATTGTTAGTGGAGATGTGTATCATATTTCTATTTATATTCTTTATATAAAAATTTGTATTACCCAACACTCCGTTAAGTGAAGAATTTAGAGTTTTAACATTTATATTAAATGCTTTTATAATCGGCATAGATGCCTTCTTTACATTAGGTTCATTATTCGGCTTCGTCGAAATTAGTTTTTTATTATTTAAATTGTTTGCACGTCTTTTCCTTTTATTAGGCGATGTTTCATAGACTTCATCTTCACATTCGCTTAGGCTTATATAAGGATTCGATATTTCCATTTCTGAGCTAGACATGGCTGAGCCGAAGCCCTCCATGCTGCAGTTAAAATAATATTATATATTTAACTAATATTATTTACAGCTTATCAAGATGAAATTAAATCAATATATGATTTAAACAATAAACAATAGAAATGATTTTATTTAATTTTATATTGTTTTGTATTATTTCTGTGACAATTTATAAACTTAAAACACAACCGCACTAAACGACTGCTAAATTGCAACTCCTTTAGATATTTTTCATTCAAACGTATTTTATGTTTACATCAGAGGTGTTCATGGTAACGGCAACTCAATTAACATTTGAAAACTGACACAAGCCAATATATTCTCTATTAACTAGTTCACATTTTTATTCAAAAATTAGATACTTATATCAACATAAAATAAATATTTAACCTAAAAACCCAAGGTGGAATCTCAGGATATATAAGAATGCATAAAATCTACTCTTACCCCAAAATGTACCAAACTCCTCAAACCACAGACCCTCTCAAGATCATCCTCACATTCCCCTTCTTTAAAAAAAATTATGTATCGTTCACTCTTAAGTCATCAATTTAAATAAATATTTAGGGCCTTGTATATATATTATTTTTTAAAATAAATAAATAATAATAAAATAAAAATAATAATAAATATTATTTTGACAGATTTATTCGCTATTAAATATTTCGCTTAAAACGGCACTACACGTGAATAGGTTCATCACAAGTGGCGTAAAGGACGATAATTCGATTTTTTTAATAGTAAAAGCAAAAAATTTTGATAAAAGAAATGAAAGATTAAAGTTGAGCTTTTTTTTAAATTAGATTTAAATAAATGTTTATTTCCTTCAGTCATTTTTGAAATGGAAAATAAATCTAAAGTAAATATGACAATTGTAAAAAAAATAGAAAATTATACTTGATATATTTATATAAATTTGTGATATTAAAGACAAAATTAATAAGACTGAAATTAGCTAATTTTTGCAAATAGGATTAATAAATTATTATAAAATGTAAGAAAATCAAAAGAAAAAATAATTATGTGACCAAAAATTTTGTATTTTTTTTATTTATAGAATAACAATTTATAATAGAATTTCTAATTAAGAATCTGTTAAGATTGCAAGATATTTTTTACTTGAACTTTCACAATTGCTTTATTTATATCATATTATAGAACATTGAACATATTTAAATTTTTTTTTTTTTTAATTAATTTATTGACCCAGATTAAAATTTGTCTTAAATGGTCATATATCTAAATAAATAATTACATTTTATATAAATAAGAAAATTTATTTATAAATTTAGTTTTTAGTTTATAATATTATAAAACCAATTTTTAGTTGTAAAGATTTCATATCGATACGCAAACTTTAATAAGCGCTATTCCACATTTTTTATTTCGTTTTTTTAGTGCAATGACACTTTTCAAGAGAAAGTATAAGTTCTAGAAAATTATTTATTTGTTGTCATACTTAGTTTTTCTTGCTGACGTGTTATTGCGAGACAGTTTGTTGTTTCTCCTTAAAGTTAACAATTGTGGAATAGCGCTTATTTAAAATTATTAGTGTATAAATGTTGGAAACTATATGTTTTGTTATAAATTATATTAAATGAAAAAAAACGTATTTTTTACTTTGATTTTCAGGTTACCAATTAATTAAACATTTAAAAAAATCAAAAATTTAAAATTTACCGCGGAAGGCAGGTTATTCTCTGGTAGAAAATCTAGTACATAATATTAATATATTCAAATAAGAAAATCTAGCTAAGCATGTTTGCAAAGTGCTTTGTTTTGGTGCTTTCCAATTAAGAAACAAAGCACTTTTTTACACTAGACAAAGTGCTTTTGCAAAGCGCTTTAAAAGCGCTTTCAAAGCGCTTTTTTATTTATAGGGTAGTGTAGCGACTAGTCGCGGTCGCTGCATGAAAATTCCAGCTTTAGTTCGTTTTTGCAATATATCGATTAAATCGATTATAGTAATCGATTATCATTTGTCAGGTCAGCCCTACTTTGAGATTTATTTTATTGATGCTAATAGCTAATGGTTCAGCGTTTATATTTTTTAAGTTATTTTCAATAATTACCTAAATAAAGTTCCACGAAAAATGTCTCTGTTTCGAAAACCTAAAAAAACAATCCAGCGGAGGGTATTTAGTAGCGGCTACGGAGACGATAATGAAGAAGAAAGCCTTTCTTCAAACGATTATAAAATGGATGTAGATATTGAAAGCAAAAATTCGTCTGAAATTTTTTCAAAAGATAAAAAAATCGATAAAAAAATAAGGGAAAAAGAAAAATCGAGTAAAAATCCATCTCTACTTAGTTTTAATGACGATGGTAAGTTAATTAATTTTTGAACCCTAATTTGCATTCAAAAATATCCACCTTTCAGAAGAAGGTGAAATATTCCAAGTAAAGAAGTCTTCCCACAGTAAAAAAGTGATGAAAATGTTGGATAAAGAACGCCGAAAGAAAAAAACCAAGGATATTAGCGGATCACATCAAACCGATCAATTTTCAAAAAGTAATGTTGATCTGATTCAACATGAAGATCGTAAAAAAAAAGGACACAATATCAATATTTCCAATAATACTCAAACAGAAATACGAACTGACGACTTTGTGGTAAGGTTATTATAATCAATTTTCTGACCTACATTTATTTCAATCAGTGTTGGATGATAAGGGATAATTGGTTTAGTTATGAAAATCATCCAAAATTTATTAAGTAACACAAAATAATTTAGTTGTAATTTTATGGTTCTTGAACAAAATATTTTAAATGGTCATAAAATATCAAATCTTTTTTGTACATTTTTATATAGGTATTCCGGACAAATATCATCTTATGAGTTATCATACACTTTTTCGATTTAAAATTTAGATTTTTATGTATTATATATGTGTGTATGTGGATGATGTTGAATCCGAAGTTGGTATTACGTCATGTTCTGGTGTGCCCTAAGCATATTGGGCCCATTATTATTAAGCATTTTTATAAATGATTTATCAGATGTGGTTTGTTTTTATTCACTTCACATGTATGCTGACGATGTTCAATTAATTTTTTCGTCGCCTAATGAGCTACTTTTTGACAGAGTCCAACTCTTAAATGAGGATTTACAATATTGCCTTTCTATGGCGATACTCGACATGATAATGTTTTAACTCATCCGATTGTCCTAAATGGTATTTCTATTCCAATAGTAACATCGACAAAAAGTCTGGGGATCCATTTAAATCAGGGTTCCTCACCGCATATGTATTGCTGGGTAAATTCAACACAATCATAAAAATGTTCATATATTAATTACTTGTTAGTATTTAAAAATGAATAAAATAGCTTGATATTTTTGGACGGTACGAAAATTAAAATTGAGATTTTGTCATAAAACAAGATAAAATCTCAATTTAAATTAAAAAAAACTTTTTCTTTTGCGGACGTTTTTTTAATAATTATGTTGTCAGTTATGAAATTAACATCTATAAATACAATATGCATTTTAATTACATACAAAAAATCAAAATATAACTTTGTATGTACACATGAATTTTTGACTTCAAATGATAATAATAAATCCTTTGAATTACCTCCGTAAAAACAGAACCCCTACAAAACTCGGAATACAAAAGCCAACTTTTTCATGTCATATACTTTTTTTGTCTATCTTATCAAAAAAGGTATCGAAATTTCATACTCTCTTATCAAAGACAGTATTGAGCTGTGTCCCCGCCGGCGTTCAGACGCAGAATTTCCATACAACAGCGTCTGATCAGCGTCGGTTCTATACCATTTTAATCCAGGACGCACAGTAGTTTTTGCAATGCGAATCAGCGTGTGTAGAAAAAGCAACAACAATTTCAATGTAAAATTGTGAAGTTGTG
>JANSTW010083226.1:0-19276 GCA_027564275.1 Diadocidia ferruginosa | reverse complement strand
CCTTCCCCCAACGACCGCATGTCCGATTATTCAAGTTTTCAATATAAATTTCGGTCGATAAAATAATTCCCTGTTTTTATAAATAATTTATTATAAAATTCGACACTTTTCCTTTTTTCCAGTTGCTATTTTAATCTGATAATTCTGTTAAATTTACAAATTTCCAAAGGGTTATCCGACTATTAGAAATCATAAGACAATCTTATTGAATTTGTTTGGAATCGTTTACCAAATTTCCGTAGTGTTTTTTTAACCCCTCGCACATTTTTCTTTAATTTTCATTAATTTTCTTTAATCTGAAATGGATCTAGGTGAGTTTATTTGAAAAAAAAATCAGTGCTTCTAATTTATTTACTTTTGCATCTTGCAACAGAAAAACAGGTATGAAAAGCTGCTTGTAATAACTAGATATGCCGCAAAAAAATTTTTTTTTATGAAAAACGAAAATTACAAACATGATCAATGCACACACTTTTCTATGCACTCTATCAGTGTTATGCCCAAATTACATCATTATCGTATCCTTTACTCCAAAGCAAGGGAGCATAGGGACAATTTTACCCTATTTTCTATATGATACTCCAAATTACATTATTTAACAAGGGCGTCGGGTTAATTAAGGAGACATTTTTATATTTTTGATTTTTTTACCTAATAAAGTGGGCACTGGGAGATTTTCAAAATTTTAAATTTTTTTGATCGAATTACCATTAGATTACCGATAGAAATCGAAGAAGAAATACATCAATATATTGATAACCACGTTGAGGAAGAATAATATTCTCGACAAGAATCAAGAAAAACGAAGTCAAGAAAACAATATTAACTGAAATAAATGTAAAAAAGCTTCAGGCTACGATTTAATTACAGATAAAATCTTACAAGAATTGCCAGATGTTGTATTTCTTCTTCTGACAAAGTTTTTTAACGCAATATTAGGAATTGGACACTTGCCAACACAATGGAAGAAATTCGAAATAATTCTCATACGAAAACCGCTTCATACAGACCAATAAGTCTTCTGCCCGAGCTTCTGCCAATATCATCAAAGTGTTTGATTATAAAAAAGTTTTTGGAGGATAACCAACTAATTCTTAGCCATCAGTTCGGATTTAACAAGTGCATAGAGTAATCAATCGAATAAAAAGCGATCTAGATGCAAAAAAGTATTGTTCACTCGATTGTTCAGCTGTATTTTTAGACATAACACAAGCATTATGGAAGTTTTGGGACACCTTTTTGGAAGTCATTTGGAAGTTTTGGAAGTCTTTTTAAAATGGAAGTCTGTGGGATAATTTTTTTCAGGTTGTTACCCCCTCGCCTTTAATGGGCAGATTGTAAATTTCATGGATAAAAAAAATGTAAATTCGAGTGTAGAATTTACTTCTGTTCGGTTTTCTTACAACAAAAATAGGAAAAAGTGAATTTTTTTCTGGACAACTTACACTATTCAAATATAATTTTTTTAGGCATGTACTTAGTTGTTACAAGTAACCCCTCGCATACATTACTACAAATTACAATTGAAAATTATGCTTTTCTAAATCTTATAGAATATAGAAAATACATTTTAAGATGCAGTTAACCGGATATTAAAGAAAACTGATTTGCATAAAATAAATGTATTGATATATAATATGAGTCTATGGGTATAACTATAGGTAATTTTTTATTTTTTTTTTATAAATACAAAACGAAGTGGATTACATAGAATAAGTACACAATATGAATATTTTAATCCTTTATTGATTTTGTTCCAAATCGTTGAATGATCCGGCTTAACAGATACAAAATCGAGTACATAATTGAGAGGTCTATTTCATATTCTTGTCGAAAAGTTTCAAATAGCTTCGTCTCTTAATTTTTGTGTATTTATTTGATGTTTGATACATTTTCGACATAAATCCGAGGGGGAACCACTAAAAAAATTGTGTTCTATGATTTATGATTTCCGAAATGATTTCCGTGATTTCCGAAATTACTTTGCTCATGATTTCTAGAATTGAATGATACATTCTTCTTTATTTTATAATTGAAAAAAATATTTTCTATCTACACGATCCTATACGATTTTTTTTTATAAAAAAAATGGTCGAAAAATATGAGCATATGGAGAAAGTTTTTTACCAGTAGACGAATTTGGCCAAATATTGGTGGGGGTGAGTTTTTAGTGGTTCCATACTCTGAGATTGCATTTGATGTCTATAGCTCAAAGGGGAAGGGGACTCCCATACGATTTTTTTTTTGATAAAAATGGTCGAACAATATGAGCATATAGAAAAAGTTTCTTATCAGTAGACGATTTTTTGTGCTATAAATGGTTCTTTCCTGGTAAACGGATTGGACCCGAAATATATGAGCACATAATTAGTTGAGCTATGATTATTCTGGCTCACTGACGTCACGACTTAAAAGTGAACCAGACATATTTTTTTTAAAGGGCAAATGTGAGGATGATCATGAGAGGGTTTGAGGAGTTTGGTCAATTTTGGTGTAGGAAGGTTTTAAGTGTCCTTATCAGTTCAATATGTCTAATTAATTCGCTGTTTCCTTTGGAATTTTAAGTGTAGTCAAAATGGTTCCCACTTTGGCTGTATATCCTCTCGAACCAATATTTTCCCCGATAAAATCGATACAAGAATCGATATGTCAGTTAGTAATAGATGCTGAAAAGAATAATAGATCTTTGCAGCCCATTAGTAGACTGTAATAAAAACATCCCACAATACTCAAAGCTCTGAGTTTTTCTCTTGTATACTTTTATAATATTTGTGGCACGCGACTACTGGAATGCGGTAAATAAATCATCGCATATACAATAGACCTATTATTATTATCCTGTGTATATAGGACGACATATACAACCCTTGACACAATAAATGCGAGTTGTGATATCGCAATTATAAGTTGGAAGAAAAGTAGAAAAAAAAGTTTTAATTTGGATCTTAAGAAAATTAATTAAATATTAGAAAACAAATAATTTAACTCACTTTGGACATGACATAGGCCAACTGAGAATTGTCCTAGTTCTGGCATTTGCCGAAGTATTTCTTCGGTAACTAAATGAACACCACGGTGTTGTGGCCTGAGGTTTATTTTTCGCTGGAACCATGCTGAACCGATTTGTATTCCGCGATTCGACGAAGCCATGTTGGTTTTTCCCGTTCTCTCATATATACCGCAATAATGACAATTTTTTCGGTGGTGTATGAAGAGACGAGAACGAACCAACAAAAAAAACCCCAAAAAATACGAAAAACTTTCGACGATTATTGATAATAAATTTTCGATTATTTTCCAATTGGAAACTGTGCGGCACACTCTCTCACGATGAAAACTGCAATTTAGATCTGCTTAATCCGACCAAAATCACTTTTCACAGCCCCAAACACAAGTAATTTTTCACTTCCTCACGACGTCCGCCTTGAAAATTTTTTCGCAATCCGCCAAACATGACACCACAAACATCATTTTTTTTTCTTTCGTGTGTGCGTAAAATTTCGAAATTTCATTCACAAATTTCTATCTAGCCTTTTTCCGGATCACAAAATTTGCCCAATTTTTCACTTTTCTCTATCCACTGCTAAATTCTTTTCCATATAATTGCAAAACACCACCAATAATAATCACACCGAAAATCATGACGAGGACATTTTGTGTGATGTGTTTTTCTATCGTGCGCTTTTCCCGTAGCTGCAGAAAGTTGTAATCCACATACAATATTTTTCGATTCCGCTATCCGCGAAATATCACGGCACTGCGTCCAGTATTTATATTGTTCACACGGAGGATCCCTCAGGGTTAATTTACACAAATCCAATTGAAAGAATATTGTCCGTCAGCTTTGACTACGAGAAAATCTTCCAAAAGGTTGATAATGCGATAAATGGGGACACCCTATTCACACATTTTGTGATAGTAAAAGGGCGTTGCGGGGTACTGGTAGAACTGAATGTGGGAAATTTTCATTTGATTCGCGCGATGAAAAATGGATTTTCCGCGCGCGCGATGCGCAAATTGTCAAAATATTTACCGCTAGAGGCCGTTATCGCGCTTTGCATGATGAGAAATTAGTGTTGCCGCATGGAGTGGTGAATAAAGATTTGCGAACAATTTAAAATTGTCCCGAAAAAATACTCTTGTATTGGGGGAGTATTAAGGGGGTCCACACAAACATTTTTTGTTCTGGTGTTAAAAGAGCAGAGGTACTAGAATAAAGAGACACTACAATAAATTATTTTCATAGTAAAAAATAGAAGTACTAATTGGGGCTTATTTTCGTTGTGAATATTTTTTCCTATACGTTTTGCCGTATATTCAAATTCACCTTAAATTGTTGTGGTTTTCTGTACACAATTTCTGGTGCTTATTTTTCACGAAATCGCGTTTTGTCGCGTATTTCTTTATTCTATAGTTCAGAGAGAGTGGCAAAATCCACTTAAGGGAGGGCGAGGGTTCAAATTTTGAATGGGAAAATTACAAGAATGACATATTTTGACGATTTTATTTATAGAAATGACAAAAGAGGTCCCAGAAATATTGTTTTGTTTCAAACTTAGATGGGTAAACTCTTCATTTAAGGTGGCGATTTACAATGTCTATGGAAAATTACGAAAACAATAATTAACAATTAATAATTATTTGCCGGCAGTTATGAAATTATCATGTGTAAATACAATATGCATTTTAATTACATACAAAAAAACCAAGAAAAATAATGATATTTTTAAAGATTTTCATATAAAAAAATATATTCAATATAATGAAATTCATATGAATTTTATTAGAATATATAAGACCTAATAATAGTTGAAGCATATTAATGTCGTAAAAAAACATTTATACATAATATTTATATTAAAAATAAAACGTCAGTTTGGTGTATATATTCATAAAAATAATTGCATAGTAATAGGCTAATAGGTTTTACCATTGATATTTATATTATATAGTAATATCAGTTTGAAAAGCCATCTATTGTGTTGAGGCATCAACAGACGTATTTTAGTGTGTTTGTTGTTGTTTTTAGGGTCAAAGCCATCTATTATACGAAGACAACAACGGCAACTGATAGTACTACTTATAATTTCTATATACAAGGGTTTTACATAAATTGGAAGATGTAAATAAATTGTCCGTTATTTCTCCATACAAAAAAATAATTTTCTTAGATACATGCAGACTGGTGCTGGAATTTTAGAATTAAAATCCATCTATTGTCTTAAATTTGTAATGGGTCGCGGTTATGCTTATATTTAAGAGGCCTACAAAAATAGTTGTGCGACAATAAATTCTTTTGATACTACAAATCGTATTTTCATGGTGAATATTTTTTCCTATACATTTTGCTGTATAAAATAAAAATTCACCTCAAATTATGTTGTTTTCTGTACAACATTTTTTTGGGCTTATTTAAAAAAAATTGCGTGTGTGTCGCATCCCTTTATGTATAGTTTCCTAATTATGATACCCTTATATATTGAGCGGAACCTACAGTTTTAAGTGGACTTTGCGAACCAGTTGACCAGAATTCAATTCATTCCTGAAAAGCTACAACACAAATATTTTTTTGTGAAAAACTTAAAACATCTGAGTATGCCGCCAGCAGGTATTGAACCCCGGTCTTCCGTTTACAAGGCGAGTTAGCCACTGTACCATTGCAATGGTATTTTTTATTTTATTTATTTCAAAACCACAAAATTATTCACCACAACAAAAAACCGCAAAAACCGCAAATTCTCCACATTTTTGCAAACAAGTTCATTGAGCATCGCGCGCCATCTTTATATGACAGCGCCGCGCAGCGAAGCGAAAAATCTCCAGGCCAAAAAATTAAATCTGTGTGGTGTGTCAAATAAAAATTATAAAAATTTTGTGTGTGTACCCGCGGAGAAAATTTTTTCTTGCTATTTTATTAATATAATTAAATAAATTATAAGTTATTCTATCGATCGCGCATAGAAAATCAAATGTTTGTGTTTATTAAATAGCTTTTATTGTGTAGTTAGTTGATTTTATTAATAGAGTTTTGTAGAATTAAATTATAGATAAACATGATCCTGTTGGAGATCAATAATAGAATTGTCGAAGACACTTTGAAAGTGAAATATAAAAATGCTCTGGATGGGTGAGTAATTGCAATTTCTTGGGATTTAGCCGAATGGGCCGCGCTGACCTACCCACATTACGTAAATAGGCAAAATCTTTACGCGACGAGGTCCACGTTTAAGATGCGTGGAGGTCCAATTTTCTCTGTGCTACTAGTGCGGAAAAATGTGTCTGCTCTATTTCCTGCATCATTTAACCCATTTTTATTAATTTATTTTTTGCTTCAAACAAACCAAATTATTCAAAACAATTTGTCAACAATATTGAATAAATTACACCGGTTTTACAATTAAGGTGTACCTACAAGGTAATTGTAATTCTGTGTCGAGGAGGTGGTGGAGGCAATACACTTTGCTACAGTACAGATGATGAGGTCACTCTTCTTCCACTTCATTCATTCATCATACTTGCATTGCGGCATTTTCGTTGCTCATATTGTGTAGTAAGAGGTTTGCGTGACTGTCTCTAACTTTTGCTTATAAATTAGCAAATCTGCAATGTGGAAAATTTCGTTATTTATGACTGTGGTGTTTGGATATGCCGATGTTAGCAGTTTTTATTAATTGTACATTTTTCTTATGTATAAAGTTGGAAATTTTCTTTATAAATTATTATCTATTTGAGATTTTTGAAAATTAATGTACACAATGAAAAAACAGGGAGTGCCACCGCACAGCATATTATTGTTATCATCACAAAAAATTAAAAAAAGACTTATTTATAAATTCGAACAAAAACAGCCGTTTAGTCATTTATGAAAAAAAACTCGATATTGTATAATATTGATACAACAACAACAAGAAAGATAAATATTTTATTAGATTAGATTAATAAATGCTATAGGTAGAGTAGAGTTGGGTATTATGTTTTATCTTTACCGCAATATAAAGTTGTACGAATTTATAGGACTGACTTTATTTATCTAATTTAATTTGTGTGCAAATTTTGTAATCAGTAAGCCAGAGGGGGTAACTACTATGAAAAATTGTGTCATACTGATTTCTAAATTTCAATGATTTCCATTTTTTTAAAATGATTTCCAAATTATTTTTAAATGATTTCCATAAAACTTGCCCATCATTTTGAATAATTACCTTTCGGATAAGGCTATACAATCGGGCCTGGGATGATTTTACTATTCCTTTTACCTTAGATCCAAAATACTCAAATGTATAGTTGAGTAAAAATTACTTAACATTTATGCAACAATCTGCAAATTCCTTATTCTATATTTTCAAATTTTTCTGATTTTTTAATTTATTTAATTTTTTAACTTAAATTATATTGCTCGAAATTGCTTGTATCGCAAAAAAAATTATCTTGTCAGTCAGGTCGTCAATGAAAACCGCATCAGACAGACAAAAGGGTGAAATCTGGTCTCTAATATGCTTCTTCGCTTTGGAGTAAAGGACACGAAAATTACGATAAGAGGAACATTTCTTTAAATTCTTAATTCAATTGAACTAAGAATATAAAACATATTTGACTAAACGTTTCGTTCAATATTTTGATCATCTTCACTATATTATATATTGAAAATCAATCTAGAAAATCTATACAGCTCAATTATTCTATTTTCTACTTTTTACATTTTTTAAAATAATTTTTTATTTTCTTTTTTAGACAAAAACTTGAATCAATCGATGTGACAGTGGCCGATTTCGATAGTGTCGTTTTTCACATTTCCAATGTTAATGGTGACAAAACAAAAGTTAGAGTAAGTAAAACTAAAAATAGAATTTTTAGCAAACAAAAATTAATTATCAATCGCTTTTCCCACAGACAAGCATAGCACTTACATTCTACAAACAATTACAAGAGCACGGTGCCGATGAATTGATCAAACGAGTTTATGGGGATCTACTCACTGAACCCGAAGAAGGTATGTATCGATCGCAGCTGTCTAATAAATAATTAAATCTTGTTCTAAATGTTGTAAAATCTCCTTTTTAGGATTCAATGTGTCAATTGTAATTGATTTAGAAAATATTCCAACAAATTGGGAAGAAATTGCTCAAAAAATCGGACTATTAAAGCGAAACTGTTTTGCATCAGTCTTTGAAAAATATTTCGATTTTCAAGAACAAGGCGATGAGGTGCAGAAGCGAGCCGTCATCAATTATCGAGAGGATGAAACATTGTAAGTGAGATATACAGGGTGGTGCCTTAAAAAAGGTTCCCCAGACATCTGCAAAGGCAGTATAACTGTTCACGCTCCCCTTGGAGGGAAGAAAGGTTCGAAATCTCGTTAAAAAGAGAAAACCATTATTTTTCAGTTGTTGAAACTACTAGCAAAAATTGTGTCCCATGATTTCTGATTTCCGAAAATGATTTCCAAAAAAGATTTATTATTTCCAAAATGAGTGATTTCCGAAAATAAGTTCTGATTTCCGTGATTTTCGAAAATTATTTATGATTTCCGAAAAGGATTTTTGATTTCCGAAATGATTTCCATGATTTCTAAGATATCCGTGATTTTTGAAAATTATTTCTTAACTATTTCCGAAATGATTTCTGATTTCCGTAATTTTGTGAAAAAGATTTTTTATTTCCGAAATGATTTCTGATATTCGAAATGATTTCTGATTTCTAAATAAGCTCTGATTCTGATTTTCGTGCGATTTCCTAAATGATTTCTGATTTCCAAAATGATTTCTGATTTCTGAAATGATTTCTAATTTCCCAAATGATATTCGTGATTTCCATAAATTCTTTGTAATTTCCGAAAATGATTTCTGATTTCCATGATTTTTGATTTCCCGAATGCTGGTTTTTATGATTTCTGATTTCAAAAAATAAGCTCTGCTTCTGAATTTCGTGCGATTTCCGAATCATGATTTTCGAAAGTGGTTTTCCCTCGGTTTGGTATCAAATGAAAGGTTTCTGAAATACCTACAATCGGACGAGTAGGGCAAATCCACAGAATTGTTTGCACAATCATTATGGGTGAAGAAAGGGGCAGAAGGGCTAATTGAAAGGGTTTGATCATTTCATTTTCTTTCTAGATATGTTGAGGCCAAAGCCGATCGTGTTACAGTTGTGTTTAGTACAATATTTCGTGATGAAGATGATGTTGTGCTGGGCAAAGTATTTATGCAGGAATTGCGAGAGGGTCGACGTGCCTCGCATACGGCACCACAGGTTTTGTTCACACATCGAGAGCCACCGCTAGAGTTGGCCAATTCGGGAGCTCGTGTCGGTGATAATATCGGATATGTTACATTTGGTAAAATATAATAATTTTTTTCATTTAAATTTGTCGCAATAAATTATTGTGTTTTTCTTTTGTTCAGTTTTGTTTCCACGTCACACAAACAAAGAAACCAGAGATAATACAATTAACTTAATTCATATGTTCAGACATTATTTGCATTATCATATTAAGGTATTTGCGCGTTGGGTTAAATAGCAATTGATTAAAATTTATTAATTGTCTTTAATATTGTAGTGTTCAAAAGCATACATCCATTCGAGAATGAGAGCAAAAACGTCCGAATTCTTAAAGGTGCTGAATAGAGCGCGACCAGAAGCCAAATCAACAGAAAAGAAGACAATTTCGTAAGTATAAGATGGATAGTAAACAATATACATGAATAATATCAATCGAGCTCGGGCTATAGATCTACAGACGAGAATGTTTTGAGAAATCTAGTTTAAATTATTTAAAACAAACAATTTTTCTAATAAATTTCAATTATTTCATGTTTCGTTTGGTATTTTGATCATATTCATAAATGTTCGTTTATCGATACAATATACCAAAAACAAATGCAATATGAAAATATAGAAAATTATTTGAAATTTAGATAGAAGCTAACAGCCTTCAAAAAATGTGTGTAAATTTGTTCATACCGACAAGAGTTGCACTATTTCTAGGCTAACCCGTCATCAGCGGAGTGGGATGAATACCCTCCAGATAGTGCCAAATAGACAATTATGTTGTTACTTATTTGTCGGGTATTAAAATCGTCACAAAAAATTGACTGTGTCATGTTTCGTTCTTCAACTCGTCAGCATATATGAACATATCGGGGTCTTCAATCCTATCCTTTGTCATTTTCGATTCTTACCTATACGCAATCGTTCTTGACAAATATTTGCAAGTAACTTTTGTATTTATTTGTGAATCGAAAAACACAAAGGATATGATTGAGAACCTCTGTATGTCCATATATGCTGACGAGTTGATGAACGAAACATACATGAGTAATCAAAAACAATATATAAAAATAATCAAAAATGTTTAATAAAAATTACAACAACAAAATTGTCTCAAAAATGGTTTTGTGCCTAAAAAAAATTATCAAGAAAATTTAATTTAAATTAAATTAAATTAAATTTAATAATTTCATTTCAATATACAATAGAATCAACCTTGGCCAATAACTTAAATTTAATTTTACCTTTTTTTATAATAATTATATAAATTTACAATTATTTTCTTTATTTTAGTGGCCGAACATTCGTACAGTCCAAATGATATTAAATACTGTCATTGTCACTGCCACAACAACAACAACAGTAACAACAATAGAGCAAATTGTCTTCTTATTAAACACAAAAATTGTAATAACATTCTTATATCTTATTACAAAACAGAAAGAAAAAACACAAAAAATTCAAAATTAATAAAAATTTCGATGAATAAACTAAATTACTCAACACAATTTACAAAAAAAAACAAACACGACAACAAAATTTTAATAATAACTGCCGCGATATTCAAAAATATTAATTAACAACAACTATTGATTGAAAAAAACTATACAAACGACATTTTAAAATTCAATAATAAATTATATTATAGTTATACATATATAAATGAAAATTACACAAACAAACAAACAATATGAGCAAAGTTGTTATATTTTTTAAAACTTGAATGAAAATAAAAGTAATTAGTTTTACTATTTGAGATGCGTTGTGTGTAGGGGGAAGTGTGTTTTATCGCATCAAAATGAAAAAAATATCCAAAAAAAAGTATCTGTTTTTTTTAATTAGGATAATTCTTTTTAGTTTTTTCTCTTATTTTTAATAACCGCCCTATACATGTCAAATATTTTGTTTATAATAAGTTAATCCACTCAAATTTGTCCAAATAATTTAATTCTAAGTCACGTATATTAAACAATATGAGCTATTGATAAGTCATAGCAAAGTTTTTTTTTGGAAATTTTTTGTCGTAACAATACGAAATAATTTGTCAGAAAATTTATATTACATCATCATGACTTTCATAACTACTTAAAAATTTCCAAAATCATTCTAAAGTTAATTGAATTTTGTCACTCTTAAAAAACACTTAGAATTTCCACTTATTTGGGGTTGAGTCTGGTTTAATAACATATCTATGGATTTTAGGAAAAAAGAAATTCAATTTCACAATTAGTGTGCAACTCTCACAATGAAAAGTTTTCAGTTTTCAGTTAAAATTATTACAGTACACTTCTTTTTTGTCAAACTAAAAACTTTTTAATGTGCGAGCTTTTATAGGTACATGCTGTCAATAAAAACTGTTTTTATTTTCTGAATCGATAATTTGACGTTAACAGTTTGTATAGTTTTAGCTAAACGTTTTCTTTATTTCTTTAATTTCGGATACTTGATACGGATACAATTATTTAAAAAAAAAAAATGAACAATTAAAAAAAAAATATTAAAATTAAGAGTGAAATTATAAAAACCGCCAAAATAGTAACAAAAATAAATAAAAATTGAATAAATTATATTATAAATAGAAAAACAAAATTTGAAGCAAAACGAAAAATGGCAAATATGTAGAATTTACATCTCACACAATCTCTGTACGAAGTAGGGAAGGCGTTCTTGGAAAATCTAAACTCTTTTGGGTCCTACCCCTAGTTATCTCCTTCAATTAAAATACAGTTTTGACCATAGCCCCTAGAGGGTTGAATGTATCTTATTTTTTTTTTAATTAAGGACAGACCAAAAGAGCTAAATTAAAGTGAACTTCAACTGAGTCTCTAAGCAACGTTCATTCGGGGTAGTTTGCAGGTTAAAAATCTGAATAATTTAAATAATCAAAGAGTAAAAATGGTAAGGCTCCAATGACAATGTTTCTAAATAATTCTCAGGGGTTTGGAGTATTTTTATGAATATTTCTAAGAAGACTGAAATTTTCCTAAACGTTTGAATTTTCCTGAACAATTCTGAATTTTTCCTGAACAATTCTAAATTTTTCTAAATAATTCTGAGTGTTTTTGAGAATTTTTGAATATTTGTGAACAATTAACAATTTTGCCTGAACAGTTTTGCATTTTCGAGAAAAATTATGAATATTTCCTGAATAATTTTGAATTTATCCTAAACAATTCGCAATGTTTCTTAATAATTCTGAATGTTTGTAAGAATTTCTGAACAATTCTGAATTTTTCCAGGAAAGTTCTGAGTTTTTTCTGAATAAATCAAAATATTTCTTAGGGATTTTGAATATATCGGAACAATACTGAATTTTTGCTGAACAGTTCTGAATTTTTCCTAAACAATTGGAAATGTTTCTAAATAATTCTGATGGATTTAAAGTATTTCTGAACATTTGTGAATTTTTCTTGACCAATTTTAAATGTTTCTAGATAATTCTGAGGGGTTTTGAGAATTTCTGAACATTTGTGAATTTTTCTTGAACAATTTTAAATGTTTCTAGATAATTCTGAGGGGTTTTGAGAATTTCTAAATATTTCTTAACAATTCTGAATGTTTTAGAATAATTATGAATAATTGTGAAGGTTTTTAGGAATTTAGGAAAAATTCAGTCCTAAACAAATTTTCCAGAACAAATCTATCAATTTCTGAAAATTTAAAACATTTTCTGGTGGTTTTGAATATTTCGGGATTTTTTTTTATTAATTATTAATTTTTATTGAATAATTTCGAGAAGAGTTCTGATTTTTTCGTGAATAATTTAGAATTTTTCTGAATATTTCAAAATTTTTTATAGGGGTTTAAGTATTTCTGAACAATTTTTAATTTTTCCTGAATAATTCTGATTTTTCCTGAACAATTCTGATTTTTTCTCAAACAATTCAAAATTTTTCTTAAACAATTTTTTTCTAAATAACTCTAAAAAAGGCCGATCCATATAATTTACTTCTTTCAATGCATTTAACTTTTCTGCCCCCGAATGAAGGCCGAGCGCTGTAAACCTCACTGAATTAACGTTGTTCATACGACCCTATACAATTAAATCATGAAAAGGATCTACAGCTGTTATTAAGCGGTAGGGAAATTCTACACTTTCCTCAAGAAAATTAATTGAAAAAAAAAATGTTTGTAAATAAAAGATTTTGTTTTGGAAAAATTAAATTTGATTGGTTTTTAAATTTTAAATTTAATTTAAAGAAAATTACTGTCTATAATAAATATGCTTCCAATTTTAACTTTTTATTTGCATGATTTTCCATAAGGAATAATAGGATAAATGTTTTAATTTCTTATAATTTATCATTTTTCACAATAATTTCGATAAGGCGTTCGTTTTTGAAATGAGAAGAGTGTGATCTTTATATTGATTTAAAAAAATATAATTAATTTAATCATAATATTTTTTACACTAAAGACCCCATACAATTTGTTAGTTGACTTCAGTTAAATTTTTTCGTTTATATTTAAAATTAAATTTTGTTAAAGATCACAAAAATATTAACTTGTGAGTCGTTGATGATTTTTTTTATATTTTCCGCGATCAGCGAGCATAATTGAGAATTGATATATAAAACAATTTTTCAACAACTGCAATAACTTTCCAAAATATTTAATGTGTCTCAATATAATTTTAAAAATTAATAATAAAATTTAATTATTTTGTCACAAGACTTTAGCTTGTAATTTATTTTAAAAACTACAAAAATGTTTTATGATTAAAAGTTAAAACACTAAATCTTTTGTCACACCTCACCTCACAGGCTCACACGTCTTTATTTGTTTAAATATTAAATTATTTTTTATATTAATTAATGTCTTTTATTTGTGATAAATTTTGTAAATGTAAATAATTTTAGACATTTTGTTTCTGTATAAACAATAATTAACACAACTTGAACTTCTATATATAATTCCTAAATTAAAATAGAATTGCAATTATGAAATATTACAAAACAATTATAACAATCAAAATACAAAATATAGACAAAAAAGAAAATTATTAAAATTAATTTCCACTATCTATAAACAGTTTATTTAAACTATATAAAATAAATCCAAGAAAAATTGCCTCGAAAAAAATATTATATTGATGATTATGTAAAACCCAAATATTGTATTTATATAAGAAAAACCTTATAGCCGTTAGATTTTCAGATACAAGTAGAAAAATGACAACGTAACAAAATCATCGAGTCATAAGAACTATGCAGAGCCGGTGAAAATGCTGTTGAGCAGAAAGTATACAACTTTCCACTGTGAAATGACATAACGCCCAAAAGCTTTAACAAGCTTAAAATTGCTAAAATCAAACGAAAATATATTTATTGTTTGTGTCTTTGCTAAATACCGATAATATTTCCCTTTTAAAAAAATATTAAGAAAGCGATTGGTTTATGTTTTGGCAGCTATGTCGTTTTTACAATTAAAAAAAAAATTTAAAAAAGCCTGTTAAGCTTTTAAGCGATATGTCTTTGGGTGTTATGACTTATGTCACCCTTACTACTATTTCTGCCGAGACTTTAAAACCAGTTTTTTTTTTTATTAAATGAATCAAACAAACAAAACAAAATTAATAAAGTAGTGAGTTAATTATGAAACAATTATTACAAGAGTTGAAATCCATCTTTTTTTGCTAAAATGTGTAAGAGATTGAGGGAAATTAATTAAAATTTTAAAATTAAAATTAAGAATATTATTCTAAAAGTTGTATGATTCGATTATTTAGTTACATTAAATTCGGCATTTTATAATTTTTATTAATAGTTGGTTGAGTCACATTTTGAAAAATTATTATTTAAATAATTCTGAAAAAATCTTCCCTCCTATATCGATAGATATAAAAAAGTCCTAGATATGTGGACGATACTAATTTAATTTTTAATATTTTATTTTTCTTTCAAAATTTTGAAAATAACAAAGATTGAAGCCCCCTCCGCATTTCTCTATACTATAAATATATAATTCTGTCTTTATACATGTAAACAAATTTATTTTGCAATTTAATTTTTTGTACAATATTTTATTAATAATTATTTTAACTACAATATAATATAGAAAATGAAATTATTTTTGTCATTATTATTATTAAATTATATATAGATGAAAACAGAAATCGTATATATAAATTAAATAATTGTTTTTCTTCTGAAAAAAAAAATAAAGAAAATGCAAAAGATCGTTTATTCAGAGTAAATTTTTTTGTTTTCTCAATATATTTTTAATAAGGGCGAAAGGGATGACATTATACCAATAAAGACATAACGTCCAAAAGCTTTAACAAGCTATAAACTGCTAGAGTCACACGAAAACTTATTTATTGTTTGTGTCTTTGCTAAAAACCGATAAAATTTCTCTTCTAAAAATTACAAAGCGATGGGTTTATATTTTCGATCCGTATATTTCCACTGTAAGTTTTGTTTTAACAATTTTATTGACACTAATTTATAGTTTGTTAATTTTTTCTAAACAAATTTTGAAATTTTGTTTGAGATTTTTCTAGGAAATCATAAAAAAAAATCCTGCTTATAAGGACTTAGATGCCACAACCTGATTTTTTTTTCAAATGACTAAAACAAAATCTTACAATTTACACAATAAAATAGACATTTATTAAAATTTATAAATCCAAAGAACTATACTACTAAACAAATCCACTCATTTTATTTCGTTTAGAATGATTACTCGGACGTGTTGTAGCCGAACCGCCTCCATCCTCATCACCGTGGTGACCACCCAAGTTAACTTGTTCTTTTGAACTTTTTATTTCAATACTATTTATCACATCCTGTGTATTCACCATAAAATCTTCTCGTATTCTTTCCAAAGCTTTATTAATAGAAAACAAATTAAAAATTTATTAAAATTGCAAATATTTCACAAAACGAAAACCTTTTTGTAAATTCATATCATCCATTTCGGAATTCTTGATGCACGCTAAACGTTCACGAAATTTCTTTGCAATTTTACGACGCTGATAGTCGGCCTCAATGTCCTGTTTTGTTCTGGGTATGCGAAATCGAAAGCAGCAACATAACATAATGGCTAAAATATTGATAGAAATAAACTTTAAACTATAATATTCTAAATTTCCAGTGTGCGTTAATGAAACATACTGATGCTCATGACACCACTAAAACAGAAGAATATTAAATGCCACACACGAAAGCCCCAATATTCCGTTTCTTTTTCCAACCATTCTGGCTCAGTAACATCAATAATTCCGTCCATTTAATGTTTTTTTGTGTTTTTATTATTCTCCAGAGGTGTTTCGTAAAAATATGTCCAATTAATTTAATGGGTAATTGGCGTTTAGTATATGCGGGAGAAAAATTGTGTCCTTAAATGTGTGCTAACTTTTTTATCACTTTAACTACGTTTTGTGCGGTAATTACGAATTTTAACCTGCGAGCTCTATAGCAAACCAACAATTTAACTTTAATAACTATTATTGTAAAATTGCGTATGCCTTTTTTAGCGGAGCTATATAAGCTTTTAACTTTAGTATTATGAAGACAATTTTGTAGAGGCACCTATATATTTATTTTGTATGTTATTACAATCAGTAGCTATATATAGCAGTGACGAATATTTCATATATATCCTCCTTCCGTAACCGCAAAATAAATTCCTTAAAATATTTTCTCGCATTCGAAAATTTTAAGTTAATACGCACAACAAAATCACTCAAACAATGTTCTTCTCCAATCCAAATATACTGACTTCTCAAACACCATTATATGTAGCAGAGACATATTATGGTATTTATCCAAGACAATTTTCATGTTCTACCGTCTGACTTTACCTTTATAAGCTTCGTAAGTTTTAAGATTTTTCTTTTCTCATATAATTTTTCTCACCTCGAGATAAAAGTATGGTGTGAGATGAGTGCAAGTATATACATTCTAACAATTCTTCCGAATTATTTTTATTGAACGTATATATTGATGTAGTTGTTTGTATATTAAATTACATCATTGGTTTTTGTCAGTCCTTATAGTATTATTACAGATTATTCAATCTTCATCATATGTGTATTGTGTGTGGACATTTTTTTTAATGACATTAAAGCATATTTTAAAGAAAATCTTTTTTTTATGCAAAACATTTTTTTTTACTTCCTATAATACATAAATATTATAACAAAACAATTATTGGATCAAAGAACTAAAGGGTTAATTTAAAACCAATCATATAATATGCCTAGTATATCCTTTATATGAATAGGAAATCCTTTTCTAATTTGCGTATTTACCTCTACATTTTGAAAACGAAAAAAATATTTCGTTTTTTATACAACTTTATGTATGTTTCAATATAACTATATCCGTTTTATTATAATATAGTAGTTTATGGGAGTGCCATAATTATTATAATTCCTTTGAACATTGATGTGGCTGGCAGGACGCTCCCTGCTGATTCTTATACGATATATAGATATATACTATGCAGTGGCGTATCTATAAAACTTTATTTGGGGGCGGTTGGTTTAGATCAGTAGTTTGATAAAAACAAAAAACTTGCAAATTGCAATTCCCATATTTTATAATGTACAAAAGAAATGTAGTTAGTTGTAGAATGTAGATTTTGAGAATACTCTGCTCATTGGTATAGGTACAGCTGACGGAGTAATTTTTTTTTAAATTTTGAATACTATATACGTAGAGATTTATGAAAGTAATAAGCTGAAATTGCCGCGCAGCGATTTTTTTTTACCATGATTACCAAAAACACAAAAATTTATTATCATGATTATGGTATTTTAGGAAGAAAAAGAGCTAAATAATTTCTTAATTACATTATTGCCCTTTATTAATTAATATATGGGAAGTTTAAACTATCGTCACTGAAAATTTTGGAATTTTGACACTTCCGAAGTTTTAAAAAATAACAGAAATCTAAAATCATTAACTCATCTGGTGCTTTTTTTTTGTTAATCATGAAAGGAGTTGTCAAAAAGGTGTTTCAATTAAAATTTTGTATTGTTGACTGATATTCGAGCCGATATTGCATTTTTGTTATTGAAAAAATGTCATGGGGGAGGTTAACATCTGTAACCCTCCCCCTAAATAAGCCACTACTGATACTATAATATGTAAAGTGAAATGTATTAAAAATAATATTTTGTCTATTTTTTGCATGGTTAATATGTCTGTCAGTATGTATATCTAATGTATATAATATACAGCGTTGCCATCTCATATAGTCCTTTCTCCTATATAATAAGACCCTAATTTTAATATAATATTATAGATTAACTACTTATGTCCTGAAATTTTTTATTCATATTTCATGGTAAGAAAGAAATAGGTATATTAAAATCGTTTAATTTTGAGAGTTCATTAAAAAAATCTATTTATCTACTTACTGCAAGACTTTATTGTATATAATTGTGTGGACAGCTCTGGTATATTTGCTAAATACAACACAAATAAATTAATTTAACAGCTGCCAGCAATGTAATTGAAATTGAACCTATTTCTATATTTCCCCTTATCTTTTTCGCCTAACCGGGAAGAATAGTAATAAAATATTGATAAAGTTTGTACGTAATTAGGATATGGTATGGAACGTTCCGAAGGTTCCATGTTTTTCAGCCCTGTCCCCTGTATAAAAATATCGTCCTTTTATTGTAACGATTTAAATGTTTTTTTTTAAACTTCTTACGTCCATCAAATCTAAATTATATAGGTAATTTAATTATATTTAGATTACCTATATAAGAGTTTCGTTATCTAAAAATATTTGACCTACTTGTATATGTCATTATAACCAAAATATTTTAAGACTTCGTTGGTCACTCGCAATCGTCAGAAAAATTATTGAAACTAGAACTTGTAAAAAGTACGTCGTTCCAACAATTTATTCTACTTCTATTATTTTTTAAATATAATTAAGGGGTTCAGCTTTTCACCGAACCTCAACAAAAATTCTTTTTAGACTCATTAGAGTGCTCCTCTCCACGGAAATCTTTAGTAAAAGGCGAAAGATTTATTCGACATTGAAGAGA
>JANSTW010083225.1:0-23058 GCA_027564275.1 Diadocidia ferruginosa | reverse complement strand
ATGAAATCCACATCGACATAATTGGTCCATTGACGGTTTCAGATGGTCCACGTTATTGCGTAACAGTTATCGATAGATTTACTCGTTGGCCAGAAGTTTTTCCGGTTCCCGACATTCGTGCTGAAATGGTTGCTTTTGCACTATACAACGGTTGGATCAGCCGCTTTGGTTGTCCTTTGGTGGATTGTAGTACTGAGGCGGCTTGAGTGTTTTTATTTAAATTTTTGCATCGTAGCATTTTTCGAAATTTTTAGAAAAAATACATTTTTTCAGCTACCGGATACTTTGCTGAGAAAATTGTATAATTTTCAATCTGTTTAGTTTTATCGGGATAAGCGTATAGCAGCAACATTTAAATAATTATTATTAATAAAATTATTTCCGGGTTCTCTGAAAGTGTACCCAATAAAACGTGATAGATAAACCCCTCGCGACTATATATAGGTATTGCCTTAACCCCCAAATCAATAGAACATAAAACTGATTGATTCAATGCTGTGTGGTGGATGTTATATATTCAATAATATTTGTTATTTGTGAATATGGTCATTTATTATTGATCTATCTCTCTGTAAAGTATAATGTTTGCTTCGACTTTTGATATTATAAATTGTATATACAGAGCTTTCTTTATATTATTCGTCTTGTATACAAAAGCTTTAAGATATAAGTATCTTCGGATAAATATTAGATTGAAGAATTTGAATAATATTATTTGAATTACTTCGTATAATATACTAAGAAATAAACATTTGAATTAAATATTAAGAGGCTATAAATTTGCATTTGTTGATTGCTATTTCTTTAATAATATATTATATGTTTTGCTCTAAAGATTATTGTAATCTATATAGTTCATGATATAATATGTATGTTAATTGAAATAGATTTTATACAAAATGAAATTTAAAATATAATTATAAAGATTATATAAAGTTATTTTTAGTCATTTCGCTTCTTAAATGTCTATATTTTTTACTAATTTTTGATTTCAAACATATTTTCTTTGTGACACTTTTATTAATTTCTTTTTGATTTTTTAAATTATGATATTTGATGGGGGCAATCGGGTTGAGCGGATCAAAATCCGATGTCCATCGCAATGAAAAGGCGATTTTCTTGTATAATTCTTTTAAACACAAAATCTTTATTTAAAAAAAGAGAAAAAAACGACTTTACAAGGTTTACAATAAAAAATAAATAAACTTAAGCTAGTTGAGAAGGACGGTAAAAACTTTCGCTTCTCGGAGGTAGCATAACAACGCTCCTTTCTATATGTACAGTTAACGGTTGGTCGAGCTCGGCACCTAACGTAGTCGTTAACGTTCAACATAGAAGTGATGTTTCCTTCTGTTTGCCTCTGTATTTATATGCGCGCTCGCCCATATGCAATCAATTTTGCGTGATGTGTTGTGGTGGGGGTAAAATATATAGAAGCTAGCTATGTACAATGTACATAGAATAGCCAGCTGCGTTGCGTGTTGTAAATAATCGGCTGGTGCGTGTGGAGATGGAAATATATAGCAGCTCGACAGGACAGATGTATATAAGCGGCTGTACGATGCATTGTAATTTGTAGAGAAGGTAAAATATATCCGGATGATGTATATAAGTATATATGTGTGTGTGTGTGTTGCGTGTAGTATATATGCTATGCGATGAAGATAAAATAGAGGAGACGTGGGTACTGACAGATGCTATATTTTTTATTTATTTTTTACAAGCTAAAATTTAAAATATTGCAATAGATTTTAAACCCATTTTTTTTTTTTATTTTTGGCACAAAATCAAAACTTTACCTATTTGCATAGAGCAAGTTCAAAAATAATATTTTTAAATATTTACTTAATTTTGTAATTTTAATAAATTAGTATTCGCATGCATGACCTTTTAAGCTTTTTATTTTATATTTTATTTTATCATAGATAGTTAAATAAACAATGTATAGCCTTTTTATATAATTGCAACTAAATAATATTTTATATAATTTACAAAAAAACATTATTTACTTAACATTTTTAATTATTTATTATATATTTGTTCCCAAAATCACATATTATGCAAACAGGCCGGGATATTATTAAATATTTATCCGATAAAAACGTAAACGATATTGGCGATTTCAATTGGGTCTCTCAATTACGTTATTATTGGCGATTCGATGATATTGGTAAGTGTGAGCAAACAGAAATTTATTTTTTTTATCATAACTTTATAATTAAAATTGTTTAAAAAACATAAAATAATCAAATTTGTATAAAAAAAACAACAACAATATTAGCTATAAAATGCGAGTTCTTGCAGCCACAATTTTATTTGTAATTGCGAATGAAAAAACACGTTATATATTATAAATTTAATTTATAATGATTTACAAATAAATTGCAAAGTTTATAAAATTTTAAATAAACAAATTATTTTAAAAAAATTGTCGCAGTTAAACTGCATATTTTAACCATCACAGACTCTGACAGAATCCGAATATATATACACTTTTGTTGCAGAATATATACATAATTTTGAATTTGTTAGTTTGTCGTCATTTATTTCATTTTAATGTTAATTAAACATAAATTTTTCATTAAGTCCACAAAAGTATTCTGTTGGCACATATCGTTCGGTATAAACTTATCAAAGCTCGTATGTCCTTTTTTTCGTAAAACAAAGTCTGAAATTTCAAATTTACGATATGGTTTCTATTACATATTAGATATATTCCCTTCTAAAGTAAAACATTTCTAAAATATTTATTTTTACATCTAACTGAAATTGCGGCTTATTTTGATTTTCTTCTGCGAACTTTTGCAAGTTTCCAAATACGACGACATCCACAAATATAATTGTTATATAATTATACAGAGAATACCTACACGATACACCCAAACAAAAACCTTTAAGGGTAAACTTTTCGGAGAAAATTTTAATTTTTTTTTAAATTATGTGGAAATGAAAATTGTTTGCTCATATAATTATTCTGTTTTTAAATATATACGGTTTGGGTTGACTGTCGTGTCGCTGGCACTGTATAATAATATGCGAGTTGATGCAACTCTAAATAGTTTGTTTAAAAACTTACATTATTTTACGAGAACTGACTTAATTTGTATTTTATTATAATTTAAAAATAATTAAAGTCAGATTATTATAAAGTTAAACGACTGTAACTTCCCATATAGATGTTTCGCAAATAAGACGAAGTAATACGAGTTTTTCATAAATATTTTTACTCAGATATTGGAATATATATGTTTATATACTATACTTTATCCCATTCAGTCCTGAATTATTTCCAATGATGTTAAACAATATATAATAATAATTCTGTGGTCTTAGGAACCTAAATAAATAATTTTTCTAGTTTTAAATAAAAATCCGGTTGCATTTAGTCCTGGAAAAAGGATGTCTCCAATTATGGGCAAATCCACCAAACAGTTGTAATAATTATAGAAATTTCCCAAATCATTTCGGAAATCACAACCATCATTTCGAAAATAAGAAATCACGAAAATCAGAATCAATCGCAAATCATAGGGAAATCATAAATCGTTTCGGAATTTAGGAATAATTTTAGAAGTCAGAACTCATTTCGAAAACCATAAAATCTTTTCGGCAATCACAACAATCATTTCAAAAATCAGAAATCACGAAAATTAGAATCAATCGGAAATCATTTGGAAATCATAAATTCTTTCGGTAATCAGTTTGTAAACCACGGAAATCAAAAAATTATTTCGCCAATCATGGAAATCATTTTTAAAACCAGAAATCATTACGTAATATGTAATATATGACAAAAGTTTATTTAATCGAAAAATTGATTGTCTCTTTTGTATCAACAAAAAATCATTAAGAAAATATTTCTAATTAATTAATGGAAGACACATCCGGCGCAGTCAACCAAAGAAATAATATTCCTGTATATAGTTATGTACATATTATTGTTTTTTATATAGATTATGTATATGTTAAATGAAAAAAAAACATTTATTTTTAATTATATAACTAAATTCTATATATTCCTACATATATATGCAAAAGGAAATCAATATAAAAATAATGTCCCTTTAGTTTTCCATTTATTTTTCTATTTTTTTTTCTACTATTATTTCTCATATCGATGCTTTATCTTCCACATTCTATATCATATATACCAACAGATAAAACAGAAATTGTTTGTGTCAGCATGGTTTCGACAGACGTCCGTTATGGCATGGAATATTTGGGAAATGTTTCACGTTTGGTTGTAACACCATTAACTGATCGATGTTTCAGGTTGGTTATTTGACTTTTTGGCTATTTTCTTATTGACAATTTTTTTTTTACATTGAAATTGGAAAATATAGAACTTTAATGGGAGCGTTAAAACTGAATTTGGGTGGCGCACCAGAAGGACCGGCTGGTACAGGCAAGACAGAAACATGTAAAGATTTAGCAAAAGCTGTTGCAAAGAAATGTGTCGTATTCAATTGCTCGGATGGATTGGACTTTAGAGCTTTGGGCAAATTTTTTAAGGTTATATTGATAAAACAATTAAATTAAAAATTAAATTTTTAAAACTAAATAAAAGTATTAGTATAATCAAGAAATAATAAATATACATAATTTATTGTATAAAAACAGGGTTTAGCACAATCCGGTTCGTGGGCATGTTTTGATGAATTCAATCGCATCGAACTGGAAGTTCTATCTGTTGTGGCACAGCAAATACTAACCATTCAACGAGCCATAGCGAATAAAGTTGTAAAATTTTATTTTGAAGATACAATGTTAAAGTTAGATCCAACATGTAACATTTTCATAACAATGAATCCTGGTTATGCGGGTCGAACAGAATTGCCGGATAATTTGAAAGTTCTCTTTCGAACAGTTGCCATGATGGTTCCCGATTATGCAATGATTGGTGAAATAACACTGTACTCAAATGGATTTAAGCAGGCACGACCGTTGGCCCAGAAAATTGCCCATACATATAAATTATGTTCGGAACAATTATCGTCTCAACATCACTATGACTATGGGATGCGAGCGGTTAAATCGGTTCTTCTGGCATCGGGTGCACTGCGACGACTGCATTCACAATTGTCGGAAGAGAAAATTGTCCTACGTGCAATTATTGATGTTAATTTACCAAAATTTTTGCAAGAAGATGTTACACTATTTAAAGGAATTTATACGGATTTGTTTCCTGGCGTTGAAGTTCCTCAGCCATCTCGGGATGACATTAAGCGATGGTTAATTATACGATTGCAGAAGAAGAAACTACAATCAACACCTTGGTTTGTTGAGAAAGTTATGCAATTGTACGAAATGATGGTAGTTCGTCATGGGCTGATGATTGTGGGCGGTTCGATGGGTGGTAAAACGACAGCATGGCAGGTAGGATTTCTGCCCCAAATGTTACAAAACAAACAAACTTTATTTTCCCTACATCCATAGACTCTTTCTGAAGTACTAAAAGAACTGAAAAACGATGACACAGCTCAGATCTGTGAATATGATGTCAACTATCGAATTATAAATCCAAAAGCAATATCAATGGGTCAATTATATGGTTATTTTGATCCAATTACACACGAATGGTCAGACGGAGTGTTGGCAAAAACATTTAGAGAAATGGTATACATCAGCTCAGTGGACACCAGAGCATGGATAATATTTGATGGACCTGTTGATGCTGTTTGGATTGAAAATTTAAATACAGTTTTGGGTATGTATATATTGTGTACTCCAGTCTAGTTTCATAGCACTTACTATTATGCTATAAATTGTGATGCAAATGCGAGAAAAATTGATTTATTTACTATATCGATACCTTAACTGTAATAGGCGCTATTCCACATTTTTTTTTTCAAAAATCGTTTTTTTGTTAGTGCAATGATACTCTTATCAAGTGATACATCCATTAGCATAATACAAAAAAAAGTTTGTTCTAGAAAACTTTTTATATTTTTGTTATACGTAGTTTTTCTTGCTGTGTCTCCTGTCATAGGTTACAAATTGTGGAATAGCGCTTATTGCAGTTAAGGTATCGATATGTAAAAATATTGTAGAACGTTTATTTAGAAGATATTGCCTCACAGCACAAAATTATATTCCAATCGATTTATTTCATTTGAAAACAATTTTTTTTTCTATTTAAAATTTTCTAAAATACTTTTGGGATCAAAACGCCACCACACAACACAAATATTATATTTAACATTCAAAAACTCGCCGCAACTCATTCAACAGATGATAATAAAAAACTTTGTCTTATGTCTGGGGAAATAATTCAAATGAGCAAACTAATGAATGTGTTATTCGAGCCGGCAGATTTGGAGCAAGCATCACCAGCCACCGTATCACGTGTGGGTATGATTTATATGGAACCGGTACAGCTGGGTTGGCAAACACTTCACAAATCATTTTTAATTGACCTCATTGAATACGGACTGAATGAAATCTATATGGCTTTGTATGAGGCTTTGGTCGATTGGTTAATACCGGCTATCATTGAGATATTGGAAAGTTGTACAAATGTTCTGGTAATATCACCGATGCATCAATACCGGGTAATTGCGTGTTCAAATTTAGCAAGGGGATGTTATTTAATTATAAGTTAATATTGTTTTTATTTAGATTTTCAGTCAATTTTTTATGACATTTTTGCTGAAACAAAAACAACTCAATCAAACGTGGTTTCAACAGACCTTTTTGTACTGCTTAGCATGGGCCTATGGATCGGCGTTAAATAGTACGTTTTTTTAGTATGCGAATAAAATAATAATCAATCGACATATTTTATATTTTACTGGAATTAATAAAAAATATATTTAAATTATAGACGACAGTCGCAAAATTCTCGACACATTGCTACGCAAAATTCTGTACGGCAGTAACGAGGAACGACCGAAACCGAAAAATTTCTCTTTAAATCGTGGACAAATGTATCCGGAAAAAATGTCTTTAATGGATTATCGTTTTGATGGAGCTGAAAATTGGTGGCCATGGTTAAAAGTGGAAGATGTTGCCATTCCGGCCGATAGTTTGGTTACCGAAATTATTGTTCCAACAAAAGAAACGGGTTACTTACTAAATTGGTTAGATATTTGCGTTCAACGTGGCATTCCCATTTTAATTGTTGGGCCGACAGGCACGGGCAAAAGTGCAACTGTTTTAAATTATATTCGAGAATTGCCCAGAGAAAAATTCCTATCGAATATAGTGAATTTTTCAGCAAGAACATCGGCACATCAAGTTCAAGAACTAATTATGTCAAAACTTGATCGAAGACGTAAGGGATTATATGGGCCGCCAGTTGGAAAGGCCGTAAGTTGTTAATTGTTTTTAAAGAAAATCCATTAATATGTCTTTTTCTTTAAAGTGCACTATATTTGTCGATGATGTGGCAATGCCGGCATGTGATATGTACGGTGCCCAGCCAGCGCTTGAGTTGATACGCCAATGGATGAATCATGGATATTGGTCTGATTTGAAAGATACTTCGAAAATTGAACTTGTTGATTTGGTATGTGTAAAAAATTGTATGTTTTTTTTATAAAAATATTGTTACCTCTAGTTATTTCTGGGAGCTATGGGTACGCTTGGAGGCAGCAATTACATTTTTCCCCGTTTGTATCGTCACACATTTGTGGTGGCTGTTGATTCTTTTGAAGATTCGACAGTCCATCAAATATTTTCAACAATAAGCGACTGGCATTTTGGTAAAGGTTTCCCCGATAAAGTTGTACATATGGCCAAGGTTATTTGAAGATTAATTATATTTTGAAATTTCTATTATAAAAGGTATACTTATTGTAGGGTTTAAGCTCAGCTTTATGCGAAATTTACCGAGCAGCAATTACGCAATTTTTGCCTACACCCGATAAGTCACATTACACATTTTCGTTAAGAGATGTAACACGAGTGCTTCAGGGCATAGTTTTGGTTTCGCCGAAGAAAATGACTGATGCTGAAAAACTTATACGTCTCTGGGTGCATGAAACTTATCGAGTTTTTTATGATCGGTAATTTTTAATCTATATGTTAATCCTTTTGAGTTTTGAATTCTTTCGAAACATTTTTGTATCCTTTTAAAATTCTATTTAAATATATTTTAAATTTTCAATACCTTAAGATTAAAGTATATCGCACATCTAGGCGACGGCAAGCGATAGCAGACGACGCGATTGAAAGAGTCAGTTTTTTAACGTACAAAACAACAACAAATATTTTTTTATATTTGTTGTTGTTTTGTATTTAAAAAAACTGACTCTTTCAATCGCGTCGCGCTTCGCCGCTTCCAATCGCCTAAGTGTGCGCTCACCTTAATATTCTTTATATAATATATCGTTTTTTTAATTTTATCAAGAAATCTTATATTGTATCTTATATTTTTGAATTTAATTTAAAAACTTTAGAATTCTTTTATTAATTAAATGATTTTTTATTTTCTCAAAATATTTTTCGATTTATCTTTACAAAATATCATAACTGTGTGACCTACATACACATACATTGTCCAGATAATATAAAAAGGCAATGATATAACTTAATTAAATTTGTCAAAACACAAAAAAATCATTCCAATTTCTTTAGCCTTACCGATCAAAATGATCGAAATAATTTATTGAAAATGGTCGAGGTAGCCTGCAAGAATCACATGCGTATGGACATAAATAAAGCGTTTGAAAAGCGCATGGCAAGGGGTGAAAAAGTGTCGGATCAAACGATCAGGGATTTACTTTTCGGTTGCTATATGGAACCAGATGCAGATCCAAAGTGTTATGAAGAAGTTGAGAACTGGCATAAATTGGAGAAGATTATGAACTATTATTTAAATGAATATAATTCGGCCTCAAATGCTCCGATGGACATGGTATTGTTTAGATTTGCTATTGAACATATTTCAAGGTTAGGAATGTATTCCAATGAGCTTTTTAAATATTTAACACAACTACTTTGTTCAGGGTATCTCGAGTTTTAAATATGTCATGTGGAAACGTTCTAATGATTGGTTTGGGTGGTTCGGGACGCCGAAGTTCAGTTAAACTGGCTGCAAGTATTTGTGATGCTGATTTAGTACAGGTGGAGGTGGGAAAATCTTACGGTTTTACAGAATGGCGTGAAGATATAAAGAAACTTTTGATTCAAGTTGGAATAAATGCCAAAAGAACTGTGTTTTTATTTTCTGATTCACAAGCCAAAGATGAAGCTTTCATTGATGACATTAATTCACTATTAAATACTGCCGATTTGCCAAATCTTTTTCAAACTGAAGAAAAAGCCACAATTTTAGAAGCTATGACAAATGCGGCAAAAAATCTTGTAGATTTTAGTATTATATTACTGGAAAAATTTAAATTATTTGTATTAACAATTTCAGGAACGTAAAATCGACACGACTCCTTTGGCTCTATACAGTTTTTTCACTGAACGTATTCGAGAAAATCTTCACATAGCATTAGCCTTTTCACCCATTGGCGATTCGTTTAGGAGCCGTCTTCGTGCCTATCCTTCTCTAGTAAATTGTTGTACAATCGATTGGTTTACTACGTGGCCAAAGGATGCATTAGTTCTAGTTGCTGAAAACTTTATAAGATCAATGCATTTGTCGACAATAACGACACCAAATACCGAAATAGATGGCAATTCCACAGATGCTATTGCAGCTTCTGCTTCACAGGAAGAAGATGAACCAGCAATTGAATTAGAATTAACAGAATTGGAAAAAAGTTTAGTAGAAATGTCTATTTATTTCAATGAAACTGTTGTGAATGCAAGTGATCGGTAGGATTTATTTCATAATATTGCGGCAAGATTTAATTTTTCCGTTTTGCAGATTTTTCGTAGAGTTAGGGCGAAAGAACTACGTTACACCAACATCATATTTGGAAATGTTAAGGTCTTTCAAATCGTTTTACAATCAAAAATATAATGAGATTACATTGAAGCGAGATCGGTAAGAAAAAAATAGTTTTTTTTTGTTGATAACAGTGTAGTAAATAAATAAAATTTTAGCTACACAATCGGCTTGGAAAAGTTGGACAGTGCAGCCGGTCAAGTGGGCAATATGCAAACGAATCTGTTCGATTTACAACCAGAATTGAAAAAACTGTCCGATGAAACTGAGCAAATAATGATTGTAATTGAACGCGAAACGGCCGAAGCAGAAAAGAAAAAAGAAGTTGTGGGTGCGGATGAAGCTGCCGCAAACGAAGCGGCCGCTTCTGCACAAGCAATTAAAGATGATTGCGATAGTGATTTACAAGAAGCCATTCCAGCATTTAATGCTGCATTATCTGCACTAAATACCCTTAAACCACCGGACATTACGATCGTTAAGTCCATGCGAAATCCACCGGCAGCTGTTAAGCTAGTCCTTGAAGCTGTTTGTGTTATTCGGGGTATTAAACCAGAACGAAAGCCGGATGCATGTAAATTATATCTTAAATTTAGTTGAGTGAAGTCTTATACTCTTAATATTTGTCATTATATTGTAGCTGGAAAAATCTCCGAAGACTATTGGGGACCATCATTGAAAATGTTAAGCGATATGAGATTTTTGGACAATTTGAAGACATTTGATAAGGACAATATACCAGTACAAACGATGAAAAAGATACGAGAAAAGTAAGCAATAAACAATTTAAAATAATTTCATATTACATATAGTTAAGTGATTTGATTTTGTTAGCATCTGTACCAACTAAATTGGTTTAACTATTCCAACGCATAACCTCATCCACTGAAAAAAAATTAAAAGCTGATAAAAAATAAGTTTTTTTTCTTTTTTACGTCTATAAATTAGTAAATAATTTAATAAACCATATAAAAATGACATTAAAAGATGGCTTTTTAATTTGTTCTTTTTTAATTTTTATTAAAAAATGGGATTTATTTCTGCGTTTAAAATGTTTGTTTTAAAAAAAATGTATTTGAAATGTGAATGAATGATGCAAACAACAACGAAAACTTGTCATATATACATATTTTTTCTGTATGCTAAAAGTTAAACACAAAATGTAATTTAATACAAAACATGAGACGAAAATATTGTTGCCGTAATATCCCACATATCAAAATTCAATCCCCATCATATTGTGTTTAGAATGTTGTCATAAAATATTTGTTTTTTTCACGCCGCGTTACAGGTTTATATCAGACCGAGATTTTGTAGCGGAAAAAATAAAAAACGTATCAACAGCCTGCGAAGGTCTATGCAGCTGGGTACGTGCGATGGACGTTTACGATCGAGTAGCGAAAATTGTGGCACCTAAGCAACAGGCGTTAGCTGGCGCTGAAGCCGAATTGGCCGAACAAATGGAAAAATTAAATGCAAAACGTGCTGAACTACAAGTCATTTTGGATAAGTTGCAAGGATTAAATGATTTTTTCGCGGAAAAATCAAAACAAAAGAAAAATTTGGAAGATGAAATTGATAATTGTGAGAAGAAGCTGGATCGGTAAGTTTTGTCTATAAACAAAAAATTTTCATTTTAGGATAATATTGTTTTTTTTTTCTTCAAAGTGCTGAAACATTGTTGGGTGGATTGGGTGGCGAAAAGGATAGATGGTCGGAAAATGCAGTAATTTTAAATGATTCACTGGTTAACGTTGTGGGTGACGTTTTACTTGCTAGCGGCTGTGTGGCATATTTGGGTTGCTTTACCGTTGATGTAAGTTGTGCTTTTTTCTTCTATAAAAACTACATTTTTGTTCCATTTTTTATGTAAATTAAATTTATGTTTTTTTGGTAAAAATTTGTATGTATAAAACATGCAAAATTTTAACGAGTTAAACAAAAATGTTATAATAAAAATATATGTCTGGCTATGTGTTACACATTCACAACAACAATTTACAAGTATACATTTTTTCTGTTGTCATATTAAATAGTATCGCGAAGCAATTATAAATAGTTGGCACAAAATGTGCATGAAAAAAGAAATTCCATGTTCGAGTGAGTTTTCGTTGGCCAGCACCCTGGGTAATGGAATGCAAATTAGAGCTTGGACATTGTGCGGCTTGCCGTCGGATAATTTTTCAATAGAAAATGCACTAATTGTAACAAATGCTCGACGATATCCATTGATGATTGATCCACAAAGTGAGTTAAATATTAGAAATAGATATTTTTTAACTGTAAAATGTAGCTTTTATTTAATTATATTATTATTATATTATATTTTATTATCAAAGTGCTTAAACTAATGAAGAAATACTCAAAATATGATAAAGTATCGATATTTTGTGAAATTAGTGTTAGATTAAAAAGAAGTTGTATTGAATAAGTTCTTAAGTATTCTGTAATGATCCATATTTTAGTTTAGCTTTATCGTAGAGTTCCTCCTAACAATTGTAATAATAGGTTACAACTTACAGTTTAGGGATTTTTTTTTTAAATAAAAATAAAAGGTTTCGATCAGTCTTATTGCAAACCCCTCTCTTTAGCATATATTTTCGAAATATTAAAATAATTTTTTTCACACTTCCTAAAAAAAACATGTTAATCTTGGAAATTATCCAAAATTGAAACTACCATTATGGTGTATAATTAGTACAATGTAATCCAGCGGTGGCTCTACCTATAGGTCCGATGGGGCATGGCCCACTTGTTTAAACTAAGAAATAATATATTTTATTAGTTTATTTTATTATTATGCTCGCATTTTATTTCTGTTTTTTCTATATAACAATTGTGTGCTAGTATTATTGTTTTTATTATTTGCTGAGAATAAGGTCCAGGTGAGATCGGTCCTATGAATGTATTTTTTAGTGTAAAATATCTTAGTAATGCTTTACACTGACCACTTCAATTTTTATTCCTATGTTATAACACCTTACAAATGGGTTTTTCTTTCTAATATAATAGACAAGATGGAATTTTCATTCTCGTGCGGTTCGAACTGTATATCTGGGTAAATTGAATCCAAGTTATTGTTAAAATTATTACCAATAGCAATTTTTATGATATACATATTCGTGAAGCCACTGAATTAGAAAATTTATTAAAAAGAAAGAATTTATTTATTTAATTTTAAGGATATTTTTTTCATGTTTATAGGTATATATTATAGTCAATATTTCAAAAAAACTTCAACGCCCGACAAAGCAGCAAAGTTGTATGTTGATAATTTTTTAAAAACAATGTAAGAAATTGCTGGAAACTTTTTTAGGGTCGCCTATAGCATCTGAAAGGTGTTTTACTACGTTAAAATGAATAAAAAGATTTTTGCGCAGTGCAATGGACCAAGAACGACTAAATGCTTTAGTCGTTTTATCGATAGATAGAAATCAAAAAATCCTTCGTTCACGATTGATTTATTTGTTACATTAACAAAAATAACTTGATATATATTTTTTTAATATTGTGGCCCCTAGCTTTTCAAGTATCACGAGCCGCCACTGATGTTATCTATATAAATATATACAGAGAAATATTATAGCACTATACACTTTCTATATATACTTAAACTTATCCAGCTACTTATACGAGCTTAGCTAAAAACGATTTTAATAACTAAAAGCTTTGCTTATTATAATTTGCAATAATACTTATATAGTTACATAATCAAAAATCGATTTTCTATATTAGTTCTATCTATAGTTTTCACCCACTCTGCACCCGCATTCGCTTATTCAGCATCATTAAAATACTAGCTTTCTATAACAGCATGCAGGATAGATAACTATATATATTTTAAGACTCCTTTAAGTACATAAACATTAACCCTCACTTTATTTTATATCTAACCCTAATTATATACCTTTTATAACATAAACTAAGCTAATTAATTATTGAATTTTTTTTATTATTTCAATGGATCCGCATACAAAAATATATGCGACAAGTCGAAAGAGCTTTCTTCTATATATAAAGACAATTTACCCATTCAATTTATTTTTTACACTTTTTTGAACAGTTCAAGCAAATAAATGGATTAAAAATATGGAAAAAGAAAATCAACTGAATGTTATAAAATTAACAGACCATAATTATGTGAGAGTTGTGGAAAATGCCATAAGATTGGGTCAACCAGTGCTATTGGAAAATATTGGTAAATATACTTTTAAAGAGTACAATTATTAAATTAAAGCTTTAGTCAATAAGTTTATTTAATTAGCTTTTTGGCTATTACTTCATAAATTCATTAAATTTTTTTCAATTTAATTTTTTTCAGGTGAATCAATAGACACTGTCCTTTATTCGATACTTGAACGCAATGTTGTCAAGCAAAAGGGTGACCTTTACATAAGGTTTTGCGACAAAATGGTAAACTACAACGAAAACTTCCGCCTGTACATTACAACCTGCCTACGTAATCCACACTATCTACCCGAAACAACTGTTATGGTAACCATACTAAATTTCATGATTACCGAACTGGGATTAAAAGAACAACTATTGGCCACCGTCGTTGTGCAAGAACGTTTCGATCTTCAGGAGAAAAAAGAGAAACTTATTGTTGAATCGGCAAAAAATCGCGATTTACTTTATTCATTGGAGTCAAAAATTCTGGAAGTTCTGTCATCATCTGAAGGAAATATTTTAGAAGATGAAAATGCCATAACAATTTTGTCATCTAGTAAATCATTGTCCGAGGAGATTCAAGCAAAACAAGCGGTGGCTGTCGTAACTGAACAGGAAATTGACGAATCACGACAACTATACGTTCCAGTGGCTCAGTATTCGTCGGTGTTATTCTTTTGCATAACTGAATTGGCCAGCATTGATCCAATGTATCAGTATTCTTTAGCGTGGTTTTTAAATTTATTTACGTTGACCATTCTAAAAGCTCCAAAATCAACTGATCTTTCGGAGCGCCTTAAACATTTAAATGATTATTTTACTGCATCAATTTATGAAAATGTTTGTCGTTCATTGTTTGAAAAAGATAAATTGGTTTTTTCGTTTGTTATGTGCATCGGTGTGTTGAAAGCTCAGGTAATCTGTTTTCCCTAATTAAAATAAAAAAAAGTTAATTTTATCTCTCTTCAGTCGAAAATCGTCGACAGTCATTTGATATTTTTGCTAACCGGTGGCATAGCGTTGGATAATCCACATCCCAATCCGGCCATTGAATGGCTGAGTGACAGGTCGTGGGCTGATATTGTGAAGGCTAGCAATTTAAGTGGATTGGAAGAATTCTATAAAAACTTTCAATTGCATATGGATAAATGGCGCGAATTTTATATGTTGCAAAATCCCCAAGACGCAACGATGCCAGAACCTTATCAGCGTTGTGATCAAATAATACGATTGATAATTTTGAAATGTGTTCGACAGGACAAAATTGTACCAGCTGTTCGAGTAAGTTGAAAGATTCAGAAGAAACTATAAAATTTTATTACTCTTCAGTTCACCCACATTATTTATTATATGTAAACTTTGAGATAATTACAAGTTTAATAAACGCATTCAAACTTTTAGTCATTTATTATGAAAAATATGGGCAAAACATTTGTTGAACCACCTACTTTTGATTTACAATCATCTTACAACGATAGCAGTGCAACAATCCCATTGATATTTCTACTATCGCCCGGATCTGATCCGATGGAACAAATATTGTCCTTTTCCAAGGATTGTGATATGAATGAACGGTAAGTTTTTTTTCAACAAAATGGTATAAAATAAACGAATTTAACATTATTGATTTTGTATGTAGATGCAAAACAATATCATTGGGTCAAGGTCAGGGTCCACGCGCTGAAAAGCTCATTGACGAGGGTATGAAACAGGGAAATTGGATAGTGTTGCAAAATTGTCACGTTGCCGAGTCATGGATGCCAGAGTTGGAAAGAATTTGCTTGGATCCAAACAATGAGTCAATTAACTCGGATTATCGCCTTTGGTGTACATCCTATCCAAGTAAATCTTTCCCCGTTTCGATTCTGCAGAACAGTATCAAAATGACCAATGAACCACCGAAAGGATTGAAACAAAATCTACAGCGTTCTTATACCTCCGATCCGTTGGCCAGTGACAAATGGTTTAGTAATGCATTTACCGATCCGGCTGTCAATAAAATCTGGCTGCGAGGAGTTTTTTCATTGGTCTTCTTTCACGCAGTTATACAAGAACGTCGACAATATGGCCCACTTGGCTGGAATATTCCATACGAATTTAATGAATCTGATTTAAAAATTTCTTTAACTCAGCTGAAAATGTTCTTGAAACAATTTAACGAAATTCCATTTGAAGGTCACATTTACTTGACCGGTGAATGTAATTATGGGGGGCGTGTTACAGACGATAAAGATCGACGGCTGCTTATGGCTTTACTGAGTTCATTGTACAACCGGAATGCGATACATGAAGACGAGTTTAGTTTATCTGAATCTGGTGATTATCGCATACCGATGGCGCCAAATAAGGCAAATAGTTTAGAATATTTGGCAAAATTATCGGCCATTGCCAGACCAGAGGTTTTTGGATTACACGAAAATGCTGATATTAGTAAGAACATTAAGGAAACGAATGAAGTTAGTATACTCTTTTTTCAGATTCTTCTTAACGCAATAAACTTGTACTAAAATAAAACCGTATAAACTTTTCCAGCTGATATTTGGCGTTCTGTGCACTCAAACCACATTATTGGCAAGTGTTCTGAACAATAGTAGCTTTGACACTGCTGATGCAATTGCCGATCCTGTTTTGACGCTATGTTCGGAAATACTATCAAAATTACCGCCTAAATTTGATCTGAAATCGGTGGCTGAGAAATATCCCATCGTTTATACAAATTCAATGAACACTGTTCTTAGGCAGGAGCTAATTCGGTAAGTATTACTAAATATGCGTAAAGATTTTTGAAAATATTTATTTATTTTATTTTACTACAAATATTTAACCAATCGACTGGCTCAACAATTTAAAATCTGCTAAATTACTCGAAAATATTTAAAAACGTTGACATTTCAAGCCGAACCACTCTAATTTATTTGAGAATAGCTTTACTATGAATTAGACCGATTAGCCTGTTCTGTTTTAAAATATTAACATATTTAGTTGAAACTTGTTTTTCCAACGTTGAGAATGTTGTTGATTTATTGGTTTGAAAAATGTATTCTATACCATAGAGCAACGAAATCTTACAAAACCCCAATCGGCCATGTGGTTAACGAAAAGATTTTCAATTTACAGTTTCAATCGCTTATTAAGTTACATTCGAAAATCGGTGTCGGATGTCAACAGAGCTATTCTTGGCGAAATCGCAATGATTCCTGAATTGGAAAGCATTTACATGGCTATATCACGAAATAAATTACCCACAAAATGGGCACAGAAAAGTTATCCATCCTTAAAACCACTCGCCAGCTACATCAATGATTTCGTGATGCGTTTAGAATTTTTACAAAAATGGATTGATTTTGGGGAACCGAACGTTTATTGGCTATCAGGATTGTATTTCACTCAATCGTTTATTACGGCTGTTCTTCAAAACCATACGAGAAAGCGGAAACAACAAATTGATTTGGTCGACATTCGATTTGAGGTTACACAATTCGATCAAGCTGTGGAAGAGAAGGACAAAGCCGAAGTTGGTACTTTTGTGAAGGTATGTCTGATTTTGTTGGATTGGTAATAATTAAATATTTAATTTTTTATAAATAATATTAACGCTGCTAAAAGGATAAAAAAGCTCTTAATGAGGATACTGTAGCCTTTGAAGTAAGTTGTTCTAAAAAATATGATAAACACATACCTGTCTTAAATTCACCTGTATTAATTTGTGTAAATAATTATATATATTTTTTTGCAAATTGCAACACTTCCTATCACCCATCAGTTCCAACCAGGGTTGCCAGATAGATCTATAGCTTTGGGAGTACATTTTACAATTTCTTATACAGCAAAAAAAATGACAAATGGTGTATTTTTCTAGATGTGATAACGTTCTCCCAGCAACAATTGACAGCTAGAATACAGCTAAAAAATTGCTAAAATGAATATTTGCCAATACCAAAGGAATACATTTCCATACAAAATAATCTAGATTAGCATTTGGAGAAGCAAGGACTTAAGGAGTACATGCGGTCTCGAAAAAGTAAAATACTCCCGAAAGAAGTACGTCTGGCAACCCTAGTTCCAACTTATACAAAACTATATATAATACAATATAGTGTATTCGTTACATTTTATATTCACTTTTCGTTGACCGATTAGCCTGTTCCTAAATTTTAAATTTGTTACATTTTATGTAATACACAAATCAGACTTAATTAATGTCATTTTAATTAAACCACATAATATTATTGCAAATAAACCAAAACCATCAATCACAATCCACAAACATTCTATATTTACATAGATATATATGAATGACGTGAAACTTTATGATAATAATTGTATTAATTAATGGGTGGAGAGGTTTAGTCATACAACTTTCCGTATACTTTGGCTAAAACTAACATTTCTATAATTTTTTTTGAATATTCAGCATTTTATTCACTCATAAAATAAGCATTGCGTATCACAAGTAATATAAAGTCTTATATTAAAATCATATACGATTAGGGTTGCCAGATGTACTCCTTTGGACCCGCTTGTACTCCTTACTCCTTCACAAGCAAATCGAGAACATTTTGTATGAAAATGTACTCCTTTGCTATATTGGCTAAAAATTATTTTTGATTTTAACACATTAAGCGTTACTTTATGTATGTTTTTGGTATAATTTTACAAAAAATTTCGCTGCGCGGCAATTTTAGCTCATTGCTGTCATAAATCTATTTTTTTCTGGTAATAAGCCTTTAGTAAGATAAAATGTCTCAAACGTCGAAATTGATGCTGAACTGAAACTACTTGTTTTATTTTGTTTTTAGTGTTAAACATTCAAAAACTTAAAGCTGTAAATAGTTAAAAACAATTTTTAAAATGTAGGCTTTGGAAATATCTGGCAACCCTATATCCTTGATACACCTAAAAAATTTTATTTTGCTGTTAAGTATACTTATATTAAAGGAAGCATAATTTTTACGTTACATTTTTCTCCGTGAATATAAGGATGTTGGGAAAATCTCTGCATAAAAATCACCCAACAAATGATGCACAATCAAATGATAAATTGTTTGAAATCCCGAATACATTTTGGTTTATTTGTGTTTCGCATAATATAACGTTTATTGCATACCGAACCCATGATATGAACATTGTGTTCTATAAATGTTTTATAAATTGTAGAGAAAGGGAACTTATTGATGATGATGGTAGATTTGGGTGGTTTTCACAAAATGATATTTTGTGTATCAAAAAAAGTGGAGTGTATCAATATATTTTTTTTTTTAATATAAAACTGCAAAATATATTGACTTGTTTCATATTTTTAAAATGTACATTGTTTTCCAAATAAATTTTTTGTTGCAATAAAATTCCCCCCTTGATTTGTAAATCTTTTTTTTATAATTATTTATATTATAAAACTCCCTATATTTGGTAAATTTATGTTGTATATATAAAGACAAATTATTAAATATTATCATTTTAATCGGATGATATGAACTAGAATAAAGTCAATCAATATTGAATTTAATAACATATAAAAAATCTTATTCAATTTTGTCGATATTTTTTTGCAACAATCTTCACTTAATATGAATTATTTAACCCATTAAACTACTACGCCATTTTGTTTTTTTTTTAAATTGACATCGAAATCGTAATCAGCATCCTCGAAATCCCCCTCTAATCAGTTTCGCATAAATACGCCAAAAATGTTCACGTTTCAGACGCCATATTGGATTCGCCATTTTGAATTTTTAAAAATTGACGTCTAAATCGTAATCAGCAACCTTGAAAACCCCCTCGTAAGAAGTTTCGTACGCACTTACACTAAATTTTAAAATTATCTTACGCCATATTTTATCCGCCATTTTGATTTGATTACATTGATGGAAAAATCGCAACTAGCAACCTCGAAACTCTCTTGTACTAATTTTCACAAATATACAACAAAATTTTGAATTTTTGCCAAAAATTAGTACCTTTCAGCCCACTGTGCGTGCACTGGGCGAAAATGGGTATATATAGAATTATTATGTCGTAAACTAAACATAGATATAATTAATTTCAAAATTTTAAATACAACTCTTTTTTATATGTGCGTGTAGGGCCTCTATTTGGAAGGTGCCCGCTGGAATCGTCAAAAACAATGTCTCGACGAATCCTATCCGAAAATTCTATACGATGCTATGCCAATTCTAATCATGATTCCGTATGTTAAAGCAGACAACGAACAAACCAAATCGAACCGCGACTACTACGAAACTCCAATTTACAAAACTAGTGCACGTCGTGGCGTACTCTCGACCACAGGTCATTCGAGTAATTTCATTATGTACATTGGATTGAACGGCGGAGCTGAAGCTAAAACTCATTGGATTAATCGCGGAGCAGCTGCCCTCTGTCAATTGGATGAATAAATTGAATTGTAAGTAAAAGCAATGATTAATTTATTATTAATAAAAAAAATTATGCGAAATTCATTAATTAGTCATTCTATTTATATTCACATTTTATGGTTTATTATTGTTGATTCATACATTTTATAAATTCCTATCTACGTCTTTTCTGCAAAAGTGATAATTTTGCTTAGTAGATAAGAGAAAAATGCGATAACACGCACTTTTTGTATATACATGAACATTGTATTTGTATATCAATAATATTGATAAGCCAGTAACCAATTTTATTTCAAAGGTGTGAAAACCAGAGTTTATCAAAATTATTAGATGAGCGTAGCTATAAAGGCTGAACTATAAAACATAAATAACATTTAAATTTCTTTTTAATAAAACAGTTTTAGTAGAATTTATGTTTTACTTGTAAAGTTGAGAAAGTTATTTAAATATATTATAGAGATCGGTTGACTTGATTGATAATAATATACTCTTATTTAAAAAATTTACTTAATCTTAAAAAAATCTATAAAAAAGAATCGGTCCGAGAGCCTCCAGTATTATACTGGGATGCTGCTTTTACTATATTTTAATATTTGAAAACTGACACAAACCACAATATTCTCTATTAGTTGACATTTTTGAACAAACATGTAAACTATTAGATATTTATAACAACATTAAAAGTCTTTAACCTAGAAACTCAAGTACACCTAAAACCTGCTCTTACACCAACATGTACCAAACTAATCAAACCTTCTCATGATATTCCTCACTTTAACCCCCCCCCCCCTTTAAAAAATGTATGTATCATTCACTCTTAAGTCGTGACGTCAGAAACGAGCCAGACCCTAAATGCAATCCGAGAGTATGGGACCATTAATTACTCTTTCTTACTAAAAATTTGCCAAATCCGGCTGTAAATTATTCAAATTTGTCGGTAATTTTTAGAATTATCTTTAACCTAGACTCTAAATACAATCCCAGAGTATAGGAGTACTAAAAACTTCCTCCCACGAAAATTTGGCCAAATCCGCCCACTGGTAAAAAACTTTCTTTATATGCTCATATTTTTTGGGCATTTTTCGAAAAAAAAATCGTATGGGAGCTTCCCTTCATATTTGACCTAGAGACACCAATTGCAATCCCAGACTGGTCCCATAGTCTAATAACACATCCTCACCAAAAACTTTCTTGTGCCTGATATTTTGCGGACGGACGGACATTTTTTATTTTCTAGTTTTTTCTGAATCCGGGCATCATAAAACGTAAAAGAATAGGTCCCGGCAATTGACCATTTTGACCTAAATTAAGGTTTATACTATTTTCATACAAATTTAATGAATAGTAAAAGCAAAAATTATGTCAACTATTGACAGAACTTACTAATTAAAATAATAATACCGTCATATATAACAGCACACATGTGACTCAGCATTATCGTTTTAAAATAATACAAGAGCCTATATACAATTAAGATAACTTCACTCTCTAAATTAATATACTTTAAGGCTTTATTGTTACACAACTATTATAGTTGAATCTAACTCAAATAGAAATATAACTTATCGGGGAACGGATATGCATGAAATAGCATATTTTGATTTGAGACATTTTTATTAGAAAAAACTTATGAAATTGAAAATTTAGAATAAGAACTAAATAAAATTCGAATTCAAAATGATAAGGGTTTAACTTTTGTATGAAAAATATTGAAATGTAAATATTTATTGGGACAGTGTGTATTCAAATGAAAGGTCTTGATAAGAACTTCAACTTTAGTTCTAAGAGTTGTAGTCTATCGTTCTCCCATCAGCATCTAGAAGGGGTGAAAGGATATTTCTTAGAAGGAACATTTTATTTGCTGGTCTGCGAACAGAAGGGGGAACGATAGACCCTTAGAACTAAAATTGTAGCTCTTGTCAAGAACTTTCATTTGGATACACACAACCCAAATAAAAATGTATTTTTGATATTTTTCATGCAAACTATAAGACCCTCTCATTTTGAAATAGTGGGTTAACCCCCCCCCCATAAGTTTACACTACAAACAATTTTAATTTGACTGCTCGAGGTGTGACATCATAATTTTACATTTTAAAACTTTTGCATACAAACTTTAACCTCCCCCTGCTGAACCCCCCTTTCGGCAAATGTCGTAGTATTATTTTTTGGTCGGGGGATGACCCTTTGGGTCCTGTTTGGAGCATATTTAGTATAACGCAGTCCAGCCAAAATTTCTTGCTTGAAGATAGGGATGCGTATTTTTACCAGAAAGCTTCTAATATTCAAGACCTGTCTGAAAATAATAAAACACAAATTGGTAGATTTACATTTACAAATTACAGTGTCTTAAAAAAAAATTATGAAAAATGTAAATGCGATTAAAAATCATATTTTAATTCCGGGCCATGCCTTTAAGTTGCGAGATTATATCGATTTGATATATTAGAAAATATTTGAATATTGAAAATAATATTCTAAATACTTAGAATGTTAGATAATATTGTTAAACCTCTCGCAGCACTAGACACTCACAACATTAGACATATATATTATATTATATATTATATAATATAATATAATATAATATAATATATAATAATATAATAAAGTTGTATAGATATATTGTTGCGTCTAAATAGAAAGTAATCTTATGGATAAATTTAATATCTT
>JANSTW010083114.1:0-19297 GCA_027564275.1 Diadocidia ferruginosa | reverse complement strand
TTATTTAGAGTAGATGACAATTGGAACGAAATCAGGAACAAAAAACAAAATTTAGACCTCAGTTTCTGGAGGTTCCTACCCAAATGAGCAAAACCGTTCTCGAATTCTGATTGTTAAGTTCAATTTCTTTTTGCCATCATACATTTTTTTGCTCGAGCTTTTTCCTCGTCGTTATCTCGTTAATTTTATTGGCATTTTTAATGCAATCTTTAGACCACGTTTTTCACACTAAAAACACATCTTTTGTAAAATTGTGGAGGCCAGATTTTGACTCTTTCGGGATGTTTTTAGTCCAGAAACTCATAATTTTTTTTTTAAATTTTCGACCAATCGCAGTTTTTGGGTTTCTGAACAAAACGTATGTTATTATTTCAACTGAAGATTGAGAAACTCCGAAAAATTCACGAGATATAATCGTGTAAATCCAAAGCTCTTTAAATTTTTTTTATTATTTAAAAAAAAAATGTCCTCACATTATTTTATTTGAAATCAACAACTACGCTTTTGAGTTGAAATCCTGAAATCTCTATATATGTAAGGGTCAAACATAAAAATTAGAATTTTATGTCGCTTGATAAAATTTATTTTTTTAAATAATGCCTGAAAATGTCGAATTTCAAATTTTGAATTTTAGTATATTTCGGCCGATCCTAATGTATTCTACTTATGTGGAATATTATTATTTATTATATAGACAAGAAATGAATAAAAAGGAAATCTTTTCAATTTTAACAATAATCTGCCTAAAAAAGAATTAATTTATGAGACGCATCAGGAAAATTAACATATTATAATTTTAGTGTAAAATTTGACTCAAATTTAATTTAATTTTTTTTAATGAAAACTAAATAGATTTTCTTACAAAAATTTAAACTTAATCAATTATATAAAATATTGAAAATTATAAAAGACAAATTTATTAATATAGTTTACAATTTCTTGATAATTTGCTCTAGACCAATTTATTGTTTATTTGTTAGAAAGTTAATTTTGCCCTCAAATTAATCAAGAAATGTATTTATGATTAAAGAATCGAATCCCAATTTTGCCAGCTTAGCGGTCTTAATTTAACAAAAACAGTCTTTCGTCTGCTCAAATCATTTATTGATGTTTTGTCTAATATTAGGACATCATCAGAAATTTATTGTAATTTAATTACAAATGTCTCACTATGCCAGAAATTCCCTATTTTTAAAAATTAACTATAGTTTGAAAATTTTTCGTAAAATTTTAAAAATTATTTGCTTAAAATTTTCTCTCTACTATATTTAGCATATTGTTGCTTCCGTATACATTTCTTATATTTAGATTTAAAATAAACAATTTATACGATTTTTCTGAATAAATTTCATTGAAAGTGCGTTTGTTTGAGGTAAATTGAAGCTAACACTTATCACAATTTATTTGAGATGTAAATTGGTTTGTACTTTTCAGTCTATATAGAGAAAATTTGTTTAACTTAATAATAAAATTAATTAGATTTTTAGAAAAATAGGCATAAAGCTAACAAAGGATTTAAGCTTAAAAAATATTTGTCTTTTTTTCGAACAAACAATTTTCTGATATTTATTCAGCGGTGGATCCAAGAGAGTTTCAAACATTAAATTTTTATATTATATTTTCGAGTTGTCTAAAGCACACAAATATTATATTCGCCGCTGAATAAGTCTATATAGTTTTTCTAAATAAATTATTTCGCAGATCGGAGGCACCAATCCAAACATGGCAAAAATTACATTTTATTTAGACGCTTTTGTTTTTGTATAAACAAAAATCCACTTCCACTAAACGTTTAGATAATAAAATATCATTTGACACCCAATTTTATTTTATTTTTTTAGGGAAACTAAAAATTAAAACAAATAAATTTTACCAGCCAACAATTTCTAAGTTAAGTTTCAATCTGTGGTCTTGTACGCTACAGATTTTTTTTGATTCTGTAAAAATATTTATTCAGATTGAAACTTAACTTAGAAATTGTTGGCTGGTGAAATTTATTTTAATTTTTTTTTATTTTATGTTTTTCTTATTTTTATCACATCAGACCATTCGCAAAACATTTTATAAAAATTTACTAAACTATGATAGCCCTATAACAATCTATAATTTAATTCCACGTAATCCTTAAAAAAAAAACTTCTCACAAATCGCACTAATCATATACATTTTAAATCACAAAACACTTTTAAAAAAATCTGTGCAGCTCTTACCATCAGAAGCTTTTACCATAAAGGCCGAAATTAAAATTATAAAAACTGCATAAAATGAAATCATTTCCAAGCATAATGTGCACCGAAACATTTTTGTTTTTTAATTTGTTTAGTATTTACAGGACAAAAAAACCGAAAATTCACAATTCACTTAAAATCCAATTTGAGATGATCGCAGTTTTGATGAGCAATATAATCCAAACAATTGTTCGCAAAACTGAAGATGCGAAACCGTATTTTTTGAAGAAAATAAATCTATTCTCTGATGTCCTTTCTATGGATGGATGGTATAATAAGATGAACGAATAGATAATGTTTGATGGTTAACCAACAAGTGTTTCCCTTTATATAGTCCTTTTTTGGTAGATTATGGATATTATATATTATACATAACATATTTTCACATTTTCTTCTGCTATATATTATTCTATGTATATTGAGGAATAACCATATTTAATGTTGGAAAATGCGCCGACGCATTTACATTATAATCACAGGTATATTATGATTGTATACAGAATATTATTATGCTTTAAATGTCCTTTTAAGACAATACTAAAAGTATATGTGTATAATATTAAGGATTTTAAGTTTTTCCAATCTAGGTACATTATGTTATTACAGAAGTTATGTGTAGGTTTTTCTTAACAGTTTTTTTCGTTCGTTTTTTTTAGTGACAAATTACAAAACAAATTATTTACAATATATACATCATATAGTGCACAACTTCTAGCCAAGTCACACAGATTTAAGTTTTAATTTTTTCTGATTTTTAGTTTATTATATTTAAGTTTAACATTTGAGGAAATAAAATTGAAGTTTTTACATGTATACTTGTTTTTTTCTGTAATATTCATTCACAGTCAATTCAAAAACATAAACATAAAACATAAAATTACACCTACAATATATTTTTTTTCAGTTGGTAAGTTTTTTCATTAGAATGTATCAAAAAAATTTACTTTAAAAAAACAAAATTTAACCCTTTGCTTGGCAGTTATAGGGTTAAATATTTTCTTTGATAATTTTATTTTCCTCTTTCAGTATTTTTACTTTTATTTATATACGGTAGGCATAGAATAAATAAAAGTCTTGTAATCGCGATAAAATTTTTAAAAATAGAAAAATTTTAAAATAATTTTGAATTCTAAACCGAAAAATGCAAAAAACAAATTTTGTCCGTCCGTCCGCACTATAATGTAGAGTGTAGACAAAGAAATAGAAAGTTCTAGATGAGATACGATCTTGAAATTTGTTGGTGTTCCCATTGTCTGATATTGAATATCAAGTATGTTGGTTCACAGGAACGGGTAGCTCCCATACAAAAAAAACGGGATAAATTGGCAGAAAATAAAGTACACAAAGAAATAGAAAGTTCTAGATAAAATACGATCTTGAAATTTTGTGGGTATGGTTATTTGGTGTTCATATTGTTTGGAATAAAATATGAAGAATTTTGCGCTTCAGAAACAAGTAGCTCCCAAGCAAAAAAACTGTATAATATAGGGAGAGAAAATATATTACACAAACAAAATGTAAATATGCTAAGATATAGAAATTTTGCAAGGATATTTTTTATTTTTAATAGAAATCAATATAAATAAAAGTTTTTTCCACACTTTTGTGTGATAATATTAACAGATTTTTTTTAATGAAAAATCTTTAACTTTGCAAATTTCCTGGTAAGTTCGATCAAAAAAATTTATCAATCATATTCTAAAAAAAAATTGTTAACCCTTTGTGACCCGTACTTAGTCGATTTGTTGAAAACTTGAGTGATTTTCCTATTTAATAAAAACAGTTATTTTAATCAATTACGCATAAAGAATAATTTAAATGGTTTTGTTCAAATGCACATGGTATATTCTTTTAAATAAAATATATTACACAATGTATTTTGAAAATGATGACGTATTTTCTTCTAAACATATCGAAAAATCTAAAATTAATTTATTTTTTGTTATATTTATAAATGTATGCAAATATTTTAAAATAAAAATAGGCTTATAGTTTACATACATAATTTATTTTTAGACTTTGTCTCATTTATAATATAGACTTATATATAGGTAGACATGTAGGGATTGATAGTTTTGCTAATATAAAATCCTACAAGAATTTGAAAATAGTGCTGATATTTTCGGTATATTTATAAAATATAGATAAATTTAATTATAAAAAAATGTCCTGTATATACTATTCCTTATATATCGATAATCGTAGGGGTCCACCGGATATTGAAAATATAAAATAAATTAACAATTCTATATATAAAGTTTAAATTAAAATTTTTTTGTTAATTAATTATAAAAATAAAAATTAATTTAAGCGATAATATTGTACTTGACGTAGACACATTGAAAAATAAAACTCTGAATGTAGTTTTGATGTGAAATAAGCTTAAGGATGATATATGTTAAATTGTAACATATCATATTAAATGTACTATGTGTTTTATGATTGGAAATGATTTGTACACCGAAATAATTCAAATGTTATTTGCTTATGTACAATCGCATTTTGTTTGTTCAACTAGCATGTATAACTTATTAGAATATGAAGAGAATATTTTATGCTATTAAACACCTTCACTTACCTTTATTTCATATTTATAGTTAACTGCGTAGCCATATATAAATAACGTATACAGTTTGGTCCTTTTCGTGTATTACCTAAATGTAAATCATATTATATTGTTTTTACGTCGTTGTGATCATAAAATAACTATAATTCCCATTACATGCTAATCTGACGCATACACAATAAGGGAATAAAGGAAATCTCCATACCAACAAACTATGTCTATAACGAATAAAAACAAAAATCTTTTCACTTACAAAATTTAAATATATATTCACAATAAAAAGGTCAAAGGGCCACATTTTTATAACCGAACACAATAATTTGTATATTAAGCAAATTATTTTTAATATTTTTTATTCTCTATTTATCTGTTATATAAATCCTAAACAAATACTATGCGATTATATATAGGAAAAATCAATCTATTTGACCGCGTGTCTATCAGAGCATAAGGTCTATATAGAATCCTTTTTTTATAAATATAACAGCATATTATGCTTCCTACTAGTATTATTGATATCAAAATATTTGTTTATTAAGATTGAAATTTCGATATTTATTGACAATACTTGTTTAGTTATAATAACTTAAAACGTTAGGGTATACGACTTACAATTACAACTGCAAGCCAGTAAAATAATTGAAATTATAAGAAACATAAATCAGAATTATCTGCGTACTGAATCATTCGATAATATTTCGAGAAACAAAAAGTTATATCATTAAACCAATTTTTGGGATATTATTTCATAAACAACAACAACATTTAATATACACTGAATAAAAAATAATTCGGATGAATTATTAGAATATAAGTTATATAAAAAGTTCTAAACACCTGACACTAGAGATGGTGAGTTTTCTACGGAAAGTATAAAAAAACTTGTATAAAAAATCAATACAACACTTTATAATTATTTTATTTTTTTATTAATAAAATTAAATAATAATAAATAGAAAAATATATTAATTATGAATAAGCTTAATGTAAACAAATGTAGCATACAAATGCAACACATTATACTGTAATACTTTCAAAAACCTTTATATTTTCTAAAATAAATATTTTCTAATCCATTTCAAAAATAAATAAATTAAATCCTTCTATTATCTTAATATATTTAACAATTTGTATTGGATACTTATCGAATAAATATTATATGTTGATAATAAAATGTAGAAGCGACAGAAAGATCAAAACTAACTATACATAGTACAAACATCGCCATAGCATAACATTATCAATCCTACATAATTATTATGGCGAAACGATAAAAAAGTATTATAAAATATTGTATTTTCTTTTGTTAAACTATTCCAATGTTTCTCTATATATATATATGTATAATCCAGAATACACATTAAAAGGATTAATTCCATCCTTAGCACGTTTTTTTTTTTGCAAAACTTTTTCTACTCTGTGTTTATTTTATTTGTCGTTAATTCATTTTCTACGTGATTACAGGAAGCGAAAAAAATGTATTTCTCTGTAAATATGCGATTTGGTCGATGATCTGCCGCCCTTTTATTCATTGGGTATGATGGATAAAATATATAAAATATTTTTTTATTCAAGGATATTTAGAAAAATAAATATTATCTTGTATTATATGGATAATAATTGTGGTAATTTTGTTTATTTATAAGAAATTATTCGCCTTGTTATATTATTATAGAAAGTTCTAAAATATTAAATAACATAACCAAAAAAAAACAAAATAAATAAAAATCATCTTAGTACAAAAATATATCCTTTAAAATTTTGGATTACGCTATAAGTGGTAAAAAAGGAACTAATCATAGGTTGTCTTATAGTAGGCTTGAGCGAAAAGTTTAATGGCGAAATCTGTTAAAATAATAAAGCGAAATTTCGTTTTCTCAAAATAGAAATATGGCTGACAATCAAACCGCATGATTTTTTATACAAAAAACGGTTTTTGTTTATGGGTGTGATATAATATAACACCTTCAAGTCTTCCTTTACAAAAAAAATATTTAAAAAATATTTTTGGGCGAGTTGGCAACACTAACTCGCTTGAAAGTCAGCCATATGTCTTAATGACAGTTAAACATATTCGCTTTATATCTAATTTGCTTATATATTATGACAGATTTCCATTTAAAAATATGTTCGCTTAAGCTTAGGCTAAAATAGTTAATTTAAATAATTAAAAATATTTTTGCAATAATATTGTGACCCTTTATTTCCGAGGTATACAGAGTTTGGGATATAAAGACGCAGTAATTTATTTAATAAACTAAAACTTTATTTCTTCACATTTTAACAGAGTTTTAAATTATTTTCTATAAAAAACAACAATTAAAACCAATTTTTCACAACCATCCAGAAATGGTTTTTCCAGTTGTTTTAGATTTTCCGCGTTCGCCAGTCGGTGTCACCGAACGTGAAATTGGCGGTTCTGGTAATTTAATTGTTACCCTTTTCTCAATCTCTTGTATTTCTTTGTCTCCCTTATCCATATGTTCTGATTCGTCAATTTGTATTGATGGCTTACGTTGATCTGTTGATGCTGACGTAGATGATGTGGCAGTGATTGGCTGTGTTGTAGTTGTTGATGGAGGACTTAGCGATAATGGCACAGTTCTATTGGATGAATCAGTGATTGTTGTTGTTGTATCTTCTTCATCCGATTTTGGCACTGGAGTGGGACTCATAACACGATCTTCGGCCGGATCTTCGGGTATCGGCGTTCGTGCTCTAAAGTCTTTATCTGTTTCTTCGGCTAGACATTTTTTTGGTAATTAATTTGGCTTTAAAAAATTAATATTTTACATACCAGGCAAATTGTCATCAGGCAATTCGGCCGATTCAATAGCTGCAATAACTTCGGTATCTTTTTGCTGTGGAAAAAAGTGTTAAAACAGACAATTTAAATAATTTTTTATTAACCTACAATAATTGATTTTATTGATGCCTTAAAATCAAGCGTTGACTTTGAAGCTGTCGCCGTACGATTAGCAGTTTCATTTTCAATCGTTACATCATCGGCTGGTTGATCTTTAAAAGTTTTTGCCATAAACTTAACATATGCAACCCGAGTCGTTTTTGTAACATCTGACAATTTTGGATTGTATTCTAAATGGGAGAAATTTGAATTAGTAAAAAAACCTCAATAAATTATTTTTTTCACACCAATAAGCTTATCTGTATCCATTTTTAATCCTTGATTGGCAGTTTCTAAAATGTGCCGGCGAAGACTTCGGCGATCTTTACGATTGATCGAGGCGCGAGATCCAATTGGATCACGAACCACTGTACTCTGTCGAACAATAGCATTCCAGTCTTCTTTTTTACTACAACATTTTAATTATTTTAATATATTTGTATGAATATGCAGAATAATGTAACGTAACATGCAATCTTGTTAAAAAAAAAGACAAGATGAAGGTGATCAAGCAGTTGCTTTGTTTCATTCGTGTTTTTAAATTTTTGTATCTTTGTTCACTTTTTAAGACAAGATTATATGAAAGTCTAAAGCATAATAAAACCAACCCCGTTTTACTGCTTCCTTTTTTACCGATGGCCTTGGCTATTGAACTGAAAACATCCTTAACTTCTTTGCTGCCTTGTACCACTTCGTTAACAATGCCCTCAACAATGCCAATTTGGAAATCTTTAAGGATACGTCTTTCCATCATTTTTCCTTTCTTACCGGCAACTAAGTGTTAAAAAAAAGAATTAGTTTCAATCCTTGTAAGCGAGCCCCTATTGGAGCAGTTATTACTTACGCGTTGAATCACTTGGATCCACATTAGGTGTTTTCATGCCATTCTGCCGCAATATATCAATCAATTCATAACGTAAACTACCGATATCTTGTCGAATTTCCATAACATCATCTTCAGTGATGCCGAAATCGTCTCGTTTTCTTTGTTCTGCTGTTACGTAACGTCTCACCAATAACCGCATGACATTGTCGTGACGTTTCTGAGCTTTATCTTGGGATTTTTTCTAAAAATAAAAATCTATTGTATTATCATAAATCAAACATATTTTTCTAAGACTTTTGTCGTGTCAATCGATTTATTTCCATTTAATATTAACACTCATTCTTAAAGAAGCATGTTGACTGCAAGTTATACAAATTGTTTTCTAATACTTTGTAAAATGGCCTTAGGAAGAAAAACGAACAGAAAAAAAATAGAAAAGCTTAAACAATATATAAAAACGAAAAACCAAAAAACAACAGCCACTGGCTTGTGGTGGCTAAATAAACGTACATGTATATCTGTGTGCGAATTGAGGGATAGACAAGAAGCTTTATATTGCCAAGAAAAAAACTCCATTTCAATTTGCATTTATTTGCTTACAAAATACAAATAAGAGATGTAAAATAGACTCGTCGTCGTATACATATAATAAATACGTACGCAAAAGGAAAGTTTTTCATAAAATTACATTTTCTTATATCTAGTTTTCTATTTAATTTAAAAATTTTGCATAATTATTAGTTAACATAAGGTTTTCTCTCTACAGGAATCTCTGTATGTAAGGCAATATTGTACCTAGATTGATTTAGTCAAAATAATTTCGTTTAAAGTTTATGCAAAGAAAAGTCCATTTTATAGCATGTGAGACAATTTACACATACAAAATTTAATTTCTCTAAATTTTTCTTTATATTTTCTTTAAAATTTCTTATATCTTCTTTTTCGATGATAAAAAAAATTGGCTTAAATCTAAGGTCTCTATTTGAGTAAAAGACACCATAATGATGAGATTTCCTAATATTTAATTTTTATTTTTTTAAATATCCTTAAAAGCTCAAATCGTCCAAAGTAAAATTTTAATATTCAAACTTACAATAATACTTTTCGTTGTTCGTTTCTTCCGTCCAAACGATAGTAGTTTTGTCGATGGAAACAGATTGAAGGGCGGCGGAACTGTTGCACCATCCTCAAAATAACTCATCCATAATTGAGAACGTGCAAATTTCCATTCGGTATCTGATCTTTCCTATACATTAAAATTGTTTTTATAATAATAATTATCTAACATTATTGTATTACTTACCGAAATTATTTGATATGAATTACTCATCATGGCAATCAGCATATTCAACAGGACAATAATATTGATCACACTGTACGAGCCAAACATTAACATGGCCCAAAAACGTGTGAAACTTTTAATGCCCTGCAGTTCAAATGCCATTAAATCGACCAAACCAAATGATGCCCAAAATAGCGATTGTGATGTTTCAAATAAACTGTATAGAGGATTTTGTAATTTCAATTTTAAAAATTACTAATTTTAAATTAATACTTTGTAAAACGTCGCCAAATGCCACAGGCTTTTTCATTATTATCGAAATCGGGAACGTCAATATTTGGCAAATGATAACATTTTTGTTTTTCCAAATCAGCATAGTACCATAACAGTTGATTTAATCCTAAAAAACAAATTTATAATTAAAAATTATCTATAATTAATTATTGATTATTTCAAGAAATTAAGAAAAAAAAAATTCCTGATATCTTTTCAGAACTCTAAAAAAACTTACCACATCCAAAAGCAAACAATACCAACGTGTAAATGAAGAAAAACTTTATAATGTCAATTATCATACGGCCAAGTGAAACCTGCAATGGTCCCAAATGAGGATTTATCGAAAAGATGTGAACTAATTTCAAAAAGGAAAATATCATTCCAGCCGCAAAAACACCTTCAGACAAAAGCATCGGATCATATGGATCCCATTGCTCACGAGGATACCAAGGATTCAGACCAGCTGCATAATCTCTCTATAGAAAATATTTTGTTAAATTGAAAAACGTAATTTGCATTACACTATATTCACCTGAACAAGATACCAAGATGTAAAACGTAATCCAATCCATGTAATATAGAAAATATTCGAAATACAATCGACAATATTCCATAAATCGGATATATAATCCATAAGACCACCGGTCCACAGAGATTTTAATTCTCCCCAAACTAAACCTACAGATTGTTTTAAGAAAATGTTACTAAAATGTAGTTGAAATTTTTGAATTGCACTAACTTAATATATAAAACATAATGCTACATTCAGTTGGTCCGGGAAATGCTCCACGTTCGTGCCTCTTCCAATCTTCTAGAATTTCCAGAAGCCATGGTGTTCCGATAAATTCCAGTGCAAGATATTCGATACGTTGAGAGGCTGCACCCAATAACACTAAAGAATATTTGTTGTTATTAATAATAATTGACGGATTTAATATTTAATATTTTGTTTGTACACAGGTAGAAAAGCTGTTGTGTAAGGCAACATAAGATTTACATTTTTAGCCAGAAATGTTGTTCAGTTTTCATAAAATATGTCAAATCAATAGAGTTCAGACAAAATAATAAATATAGGTCCAACTTATAAGTATTGAATTATTATTTTATCATGATAAAAGCTCGCTCACAAAAGCTCGCAAAAGCTTCAACAATATAGTATATATGTAGGTCCATTTTAACTTTTTTTTTCTTTCACATATCAACCATCTCAAATTAAATTGTAATTTTTATTTTAGTTTTAATTTAGCTTTTCTTTACTATTTTTATTTTTATTTCTGCCGATAATTGGGTGGCTTTTTTATATCTTAATTTAACTGTATATATAATTATGATTACGATATAAGTTTATAACTTTTGTAATTTTTAAGTATTTATAAATAAATAAATAAATTAAATTAAATTTACCAGTGGTGTTAAGTAGAATATTTGTTTTATTGGGCGTGATTTTTAGCCAGAAATGAGGTTTAGTTTGAAAAAAAAATATGTAAAACAGACAAAATAATAATTTAGGTCCAACTTATAAGTATTGAATTGTTGTTGTATCATGATATAAGCTCGCTCACAAAAGCTCGCAAAAGCTTCAACAATAAAGTATAGGTCCATTTGTCAGTGGTGTGAACTAGATAATTTTTTTAGTAACTATGTGTGATAATTCTGTTATATTATTTTGTCTGTGATATATATTGTAACTTAAAATTAAAAGTAAATTTTATTTTTAGACCTAAGCTAAAAATCATTGATTTTACATACATTTTTCTCCCTGTATATTTAAGATTTAGAAATAATATACATTTAATTCGCACCTATCACCTTTATTATCATAATCTCATTAAAGGTACTCAATTTTTATATTATGTAATAAATTTCCTTATATACCTATTTATATAGTGTTCCATATACTTACTTAGAAAAACCGCATAGCTCGTCGAATGGCATATAAATTTAACAAAAGGTTTTTTCATAAATTTTCCAGTTTCCGAATTCGGTGCCATAATGTAAATGGAACTGTACACAGGAAACATTGCACCCAGTTTAGCTACTTGAATTAATTGACCGGGCATGGCTTTTCGTCGAAAGCCCGGTAAACCATCGTACCAAATGGCCGCTAACAATTGTTGAACATTTGGATGTGATACAAACTATATATTATGTTATATATGTGGGAAAAACAATAACAATAAATTTTCTTTTTTTATAATTAGATCGTATTAATATGGTTATATATAGAGGGAATTTAATTGAGTTTGAGGATATGGACGCATATATAAAATATATGTATATATAAAATGTTGTTACTTATTATATATCACAATTTACTGGAAACGGATAATTTTCTACATACTTTAAGGAAAAAACCTTAAAAGGAAGTTATATCTTACCATTTTTTGTTTGTACTTTATAGCTAATTTCAAACGTTCCAGCGTTTGACGATCGCCCGGTTCCCAAATATCACAACCCGGTATTGGATTAAAATTGAGCATAACTTCAAGTTCGTGTGATGTACGAGAATGATCGAGTAATGATGTGGCAAATTCTTGAACATTTTGTCGCATTTCCTACAACATGATGTTTATTACAATTTTATTTTAATTTATTTAACTTACATTATATTCAGTCCGAAATTCCGTTTCCATGCGACTAAGGCGACGTAACTCCCACGACAATTCAAATGCTGTCAAAATTGGATCTCTAGAACTTAAGGCTATTAATGAACTTGCTGATAAGGCACGATAGGCATTGATACGTGACTGTGAATGACGCAACGAATCCGTTTCACTTGACGTTATGCATTCATCACATCCGCATCTATATATGAAAATTAAAGGTTAAAGGTGTAAGTTACTCATATTTCAGATCTAAAATATATGAGATTAATTCAAAATTATCTTTTGTTTAAGTTACTGGAGAAGATTTTTATCATCTTTTGAAAATAAGTTATTAGTTTGATTTTAATTTTATTTGATTGTATCAGAATTTATGAGAAAAGAAAGAATTTATAAAAATATTGACTTTTCAAACTCATTATATATGAAGCAGTTAGCAGAGACACATTATGGAAACTTTATTCAAGACACTTTTTATTTTCTACTGTGTTATGTTGCATGTATATGCTTCCTATAAGGTTTAAAGCTTTTTTCTTTTCTCACGCAATTTATTTTTCTCACCTCGAAGCAGGAGTATGGCATGAGATGAGTACAATATTTATCTTAAGAATTGCGTCATTTTATCGAAGTTTTTTTTTTAGAAATTGTTTTAATTTTGCGTCATTGGTAAAATTCGAATTATCGTTTTATTTTGGTTTGTTTTGCATCAATTCGTTTCTCTGCTTATTTACAAAAAAGTATCGCTCGCCACTGCATTTTATATATATGCACAATGCACATTTATACATTTATTGCACCCACAATAATTGCATTGCATGCAATTAAATCAATAAATTTATAAATGCCAAAGCGTGAAATATGCGTGTGCATATGCAGGTTAGTAATTTTAAATTTTAAGTAAATAAATTTACGTGTGATTTTCTTGTAAATTACACGTAAAATAATCGCATATGGTTTATTTTAATATTTACTATCTAAATTTTAGGTCCTCTATATGACAATATTTGAATTTTTGAATAATTATTATTTTACCGGATCTTATAGTTCATCAAATAAAAGGATAATGTGTTATTGAAATGCTTTCGGATTCTACTAAAGCAGTAGCGAATTTTCTAATTTTCATCAGTTATCTCATTTCCATTTTGTATGCCTCAAATTAAGAATTAAAGAAAACTGAAAAACAATTATTTCTCTAGACAAACTTAGAAAGCTATTTTGGAGTATGTATGGAACAAAATTGGGGTTAAAAAATTTAAAGATAATATTACCTAACATCATGAGGCATCGGTAATGTTGCTCCACGATCTAGTAGAATTTTTAAAATTTCATAATTATTTCGATGAGCGGCTAAAATTAATGGTGTAATATCAGTTGTATACGTTGACGAAGCTCGGTCAACAGCTTCCCATGTCTGAAAAGAAAGAAATATTTATTTTAAAAATGTACACTTATGGTCCAGTTTCAATCGACGAACTAACATAAGGTTTACCAGGTTCATGGTGATCTTCTTCCCAATGCAACAATGTTTCAACAGCTTCTACGTATTCTTCATCGATGGCATGTAATAGGGCATCCTAATTTGAAAATTATTTTTTATAAAATTTAAATAATACGATGTTCAACCAAACACACACCTTAACTTTGATATTATTTTCCAACAACAATTTAATTAGTTCGATATTTTCATTTTCTATTGCCGCTATCAAAGCAGATCGATTTAACGGATCTACACAATTAACGTCTAATTCTTCTGGTTTATCTCGATACTCATCGATAAGTCTGTACACATGACGAAAAATTTAAATTATCTTAAAATTCAGTTATTTCATCTTACCTTCGAACACCGGCACAATCACCTCGTTCGGCAGTCAATAGAAACCGTTTTTCAACCGGTGTCAGAATGTATTCGTCTGGATCGTTTATCGAATCGTATGGTTTGTTTGCGGTGTCCTCAACATTTTCGAATTCAGTTGATGTGGAAGAACATAATTTTTCTTTGGATTCTGATGTAGTTTTCATTTTGTTTTATTTAATTTATTTTAAAATTTATTTTATTTTTGTATATATCTTTAGTAATAATTGGTAATAATTTTCTAATCTCATTTAATTGAGCTAAAAAAAAGATTTAAAAACAAATTGAATTGAATAATTACTTAAATAACAACAGACAAGAGTTATATAACCAGACGACTAAACTTAAAATACTCGATATGTATAGAGATTTCCGAAATTTTAATACAAATATCTTTTAAATACAAAATTATGTTTGCCCGAAAATCATACAAATACTTATAATGCGTGATAATTGATTAAATCTTTTAAAAATGTCAGTTTAATGCTGATCTAATTGAAACGTAGACAGAGAACTTGTCAATTTGACGGGTTTAATTTTCTAACACTCACTTTATAAATTTATGAATAAACATAAATAATTTAAATATTGAAAATTTAAGAAAATTAAGGAAAATACTTTAAAAATTACAAATAATAATTACAGGGTTAACCCAAATCTGAAAATTTCTGTATATCAGCGAGATGCTTCTTTAACCATAAAATAAATTAGGAATTTATTAAATGTCTTCAAATATCACATTCGTAAATTTGAAGTTAATACCTACTTACGCACAAACAAAAATCACTCAAAAATTATTTTCTTAAATCAGAATATTGACTATTCAAACTCATTATATACAATATGGAACTCGGATAATTGATTTTCTCATTTTCTTCTGGGCAATGTTGCATATTTATAGCTGTTTAAGTTTTTAACTTTTTTGTTATTTCTCACATAATTTTTCTCATCTCGAGAAAAAAGTTTAGGGTGAGTTGATTATATTATTAAGGTGAAAAATAGATGTCTATAACCGCAGCGACCCAATGTTGTCCAAAAATGATGAAACTTTGTCAGAACTTTAGTAGATAATAAATAATAGATTTTGACAATGCACAGATACGCTAAAGAGTGTATTCAACAGCGTATCTGGACACGCTGTTTAATGTCTCGTTTTACATAGGGCTTGGCGTTTTTTGTCGTACATGTGATACGCTATTTTTTGATTTTGCAATTTTTGCCATTAAATTAATTAAATTTTATTAATTAAATTGCAGCAGCAATGATGCCTCGCCATATATAAAAAATGGGAAAAAATTCATTTTATAGAGAAAATTTTAACAATTTCTCCTTCATTTTCCCCTTAAAAAAACAGAATATCCGTATGTCTGGTCGGGTAGGAACACAGCAACATTATGGAAAACGACTTACTCTCGAGGCCTTACACATATATAGTAATAACACATATAACACTCGCAGAGACACAGAACATATTTCACCATGTGCTGTAATTGACGATTTAAATAAACAAAAAAATACACATAAACGTAAAATCATTAACACATTTATATGTGTTTCAGTATAATTCGTTATATACTAAAATTTTATTTATTTTTTACAATATGTCAGATATTATCATTTGCAATTATTTTTAACTACTTTCTTTAGCTTAAAAAAATTTACTTTACTAAATCAGGGTAGTAAGGGTAGTGTAAAGAATGTTTACAATAGGCTCCTTAGTCCTTACTCAATCCATAAATTGCACAAACTTTTGTTCCGACTGTGCAAAATAATAGGAAAAATAAAAAAAATACTATTTCACATATTGTCGATTTTAACGCATGGTTCTAATGACAAGTATGATAACTTATACTCTGGTCGCTTGGAACGACGGTATTTGTGATACCCTGATAGCTTACATTTCTTGTATCTTGGGTTTTTTTTTTAAGATTATACACCCTGTATAAAAATTATTATCTTCCTCTCATCCATATAAACTACAATATTACATAGAGTCGAGAAAAACACATAATAATAATTTGTATATTTTAGAAAATAAACAGAAGATGTTCGCAGTTTTATTTTTTCATCACATTTTTTTTTCGTATTTAGATATAAAAGGTAAAACATGTTTACAATTTATTTAAATTATAAAATGTTCTTTCATTTTGTTGCCAAAGTATATTATACAAAATGCGGATGCAAATTGCGAAAAGAGAAGTTTTTTTTAATAAATACATTTAATTCGAGGTCGAGGTTTGTAGTGTTTAAGTATTTTTCCAAAAAAAGTATAATTCTGTTACTTATATATTTTCATTGCCAATAAAAAAAATGTTTCTTATAAAAGCTTCCTAAAATTTTTCAAGATATACATGGAAAAATTAATTTGTAAAATAAAATGTTTGTCAGTTAGTAAAAGACATGTCTTATTTATTATTTATATTTTATAGCAAAAGTATAAATGTTGTGCTGGAGCTTTTCATATATATGCTTCAAATTCACATCTGTATTTGTTATGAAAAATTCAAAAAAATATTGTATGTTTCATGCTTTCAACATATTATATTATAAAATCAACACATTCAGGACTCAATATAAGTCATTTTTTGCATCTTTAAACATTTAGATTTTTTATTTTATTTTTAAACTAAAATTAAAAATTAAACTAGAAATTGAAACATTCTATATAAAACTTCTGCAGAATATTTGCATTATTGTATAACTGAATTTACATCCAAATCAATTGTTTTTACAAGTTATTTTTATCAAAATATTTTTTTTAAATCACTTATTTTTAAAACGTAATATTAAAAAAACACTTTTTAAAAATTTCATAATTTTTTTTCTTCTTTATAATAATACACCTATTGCCGCAGACTTTGAAGTTTTAAATATAATAATTTATAAATACACGATACAAATGCAGCTGATTTAAATCATATAAATAATAAATTTTTGCGCTGATTTAAAATAAAACTATTAAATAAAAATTATATAATATTTTAAACATATTTTCATAGTAATAAAGAAGTTGGTTGCTGATATAGAAACTATATATTAAATCCCAATAAACAGTTTTCTAATAGAAATAAAGTAAAAGTTATCAATGAGCTTTTTCTGATGGCCGCATATAATTATTCTAAATAAGCTTTTTTCTTAAATGTAATTTAAATTGTAGTGAAATTATAATTTTTCTTAAATTTTTTTATTGACTTCAGCTTAAATGTCTCAAATAGAAGGTCGATAAAATTATTATAGACATGTGCCAAAATTATTTTAAAAATAGTAGAAAATTGGAAATACTAACAAATTTTTATTAATAATAGTTTGTTCTATACATAGCTTTCTTAAACTTGAGAAGTTTTTTTTTAATTTTCTTGCAAATAAAAAAAAATGTATTCTGCCACAATAGATACTAAAATTTGTATTTACTGGGACACATTATTATAAATTAAAAAACACATATAATTATGTATTAGCGATATTATCGATTTTGGATTGTACTACATATAATATATACAGGTATGTAGAACACTGTACAATTATTATACAAATTACAAAATGTATATTTTATAGGTAATCTGATATTATATCCGTTTAAAATTATATTAAATAAATAAATGGCGAATACAAAGAAATTCAATATAATATATATATATACTCGTTATATATACAGCTTGAATATTAGAAGAAGAAAATTAACTCATATCTGCCCAATGCCTATTTATGACAACAAAAACATAGCCATCGTGATACAAAAATTAACATAAATTTTAATTTTGTAGTATTTTTGTTATGGCCCAATCTTGAATAACTTCGCTATCTTCAATTATTTCATTCGAAACATGGTTTGCAATTCTTTTTTTTCAGTATTATCCTATATAATCATAAAATTTATTTTACCACAATAAACTAACAGCAATAAAAGAACTTGACTTTTTATATTTTTTTTAATTAAATATTTTTAAAACTCAATAAAATTCGACATTTAAAAAAAATATTTTAAAATTATTCAATATTCATTCACTAAAAAATTATGTCTTAAAAAAATCATAAATGACGGTGTTTGAAGGAAAAGTGTCTTAAGAGCCGCACAATTTAGCATTTTTAGTTTTTCTAAAAAATACTTTTAATGTTCAAGCTATCCAATATTAAAATTTCCATAAAATATGTTGATTTTTGAATGAGTTAAAAATGATTTTCATTTTGGCCGCCATCTTGAATAAAGCCGCCACCTTGGAATTTGTTTCTTAGAAACATTGTCCATACTCGATTAATTTTTAAATTATATAGAAGTTTTTCAAATATTGATATTGGATTTAATGAGCAATATATATGACATATTGCCCGAAAAATTTATGGTGGACAATGGGTTAAACAATATATTATATTAATTTCGAGGAAAATATTTTGGTTTTTTAATGAGATTTAGGAGAGTTTTTTTTAATAATGAAATTGTTAGGTTTTCTTATCATTATTGTGACTTATTTTCATATAAAAATTTATATCCTCCATTGATTGTTAATAATTTTATAATTGAGTGTGATTACAACACTCATTTAATTTAATTAAAAACGACCGTATATTTGAAATTTTGAAAAATTAATTAATTAATTAATCATTGGTAGGTAGGTATATCCTTTAGCAATAGTTTATATTATGATAAAATGTTAATTTAGTTTTGGTTAATATAAATTAAAATATTTTCATTTCATAATTTAAAATATTTAAACTTAAAATCATCATCACGATCAACACATACAATATATTATACAAAACT